>JBAGKK010000532.1:293435-304424 GCA_037177015.1 Euceroptres primus | reverse complement strand
ATATATATACTGATATATCTCGAAAGATAGTCTAAACAAAGTGGTGTTTTACACTCATCACTTCTTAACCACAAAATTGAAAATTTTTAAAAATTATTTGTAAAATTTAATAAAGTTTAGAAAACAAAATCTTTGCTTCATTTAAAACAAAAAATGTTTAAAGTGAACAAGAAATTTATTTAATTCAAACAAAAGATTTATTCAATCTAAATAAAAATTTATTCTAATAAAATAAATAGGGACAAATAAAGAATTGGTTTGAATCGAACAAACATTTTTTTGACCCCATATCAACGTTATAATTTGTTTGATTCAAACAAGTTTTGTTTGAATCAAATAAATATTTTTCTGAGTGTGGTAGCGTCTATCATCTTCTTTCGAAATCCTCTATAAAATTAAAAAAATGTTCAAAATTAACAAAATGACGGTGGTTTTTAATGGCGGTTTATTTAATTTAAGCAAAAGATTTATTCAGTCTAGATAAAAATGGCGGTTTATTTAATTTAAACAAAATATTTATTCAATCTAAATAAAAATTGGCGGTTTATTTAATTTAAATAAAAGATTTATTCAATCTAAATAAAAATTTATTCTAATAAAATAAATAAGGGCAAATAAAGAATTTATTTGAATCGAAAAAACATTTGTTTGATCCCATATCAACGTTATAATTTGTTTGATTGAAACAAGTTTTGTTTGAATCAAACAAATATTTTTCTGAGTGTGGTAGTGTTTATCGTCTACTTTCGAAATCCGCCAGAAAATTTAAAAAACGTTCAAAATTAACAAAATGGCGGTGGTTTTTCTGAAAATATATATTGTCGATTTTCTCAAAAAACCCACACTTATATTTTTTGTCAATTTTTTTTTAAATTTGTGCTATCATAAGGAAGACATCTTCTGATTTTTATGCGGAATAAATAACTTTTGTGGCCTGGAGAATTTTTTTTCATAAAATTGAATTTTCGCATTTTTTTCGAAAGCAATTACAGATACGAAAAAATGTTTAAAAAATAGTTTGCACAATTAAAAAAGTTCTCCAAAAATTTGGAGAATTTCTCCAAAAAACTGTGGTTTACTTTCTCAAGAATTGGACAAAATTAGATGATATCTGATTAAAGCTCTAAATTAAAGTCAATATATTTGAAAAACAATGAGCTCTATGTTTCACTGTCTGGCGTTTCACTTCTAAAAATCTCTAGAAGAATAATTTCATGTAAATCACTGATTTTCAGTAAAATTTGACTAATTCTCGATAAAACTCCAGCATCCAAATTTAAAAGTGTCTACATTTTAAAGCATCTTCTTATATTTAGTAATTTGCTTCGGATTATATTCATGCAATTTATATGGAAAAACATTTTTTTTCAACCGTAACGTTAAATAACTTACTTCATTTTCAGTAGCTTCTTTAGCTAAAAGTCGACAAGAAATTTGATTAAGGTCCTAAATTAAAGTAAATATATTTTAAAAACAGTCAACTTTATGTGTCAATGCATGGCTTTTCATTTCTAGAAATCTCCAGAAGAATAATTTCATGAAAATAACTGATTTTCAGTGAAATTTGACTGATTCTTAATAAAACTTCATTGATTCACTCTCAGAAAAAATTCGTGGATATAATAAAATCGTTTAGTTAATTTAAATAAAAATATTGATTGAACCAACTAAATTTTGACTTAACCAATCAAATTTTGGTTGAACCAACCAAATTTTGGTTGAGCCAACCAAAATTGAGTTGAGCCAACTAAATATTTTTCTGAGTGCAGTTTCGAAGAGATGCTCTATGTTTTTCAAGGTTGAATATCTTGATTATACGAGGATAATGGCCTGAGTCCTGAATGGAAGAGGTTATGCACTAGACTCGTTTTTCTAAGCTCTCAAAGTGCAAATAGGTCGATCGATTTCCTTTCGGCGCATCGAGCGGTTCGACACCCGTAATTAGGCGCATTATTGGCATATTATTATTCTTAATTTGAGTGACGGAAAGGATGGAATCTCGTTAAGAGAGGCGGAATCGATCGACGGTCGGGTTCCACGTTCCACCCCATGGAAGATGCACAAGAAAGCCCCTCTCGATCCCTGACATCAATCTCGCGCAAGAATTAATCTTACGTCTCGCTTTTCATATTTGGCAATAATTACAGGGCTTCGATCGCCCTCGAGATCCGTGATCCATCGAGCTTATATGTACACGAGTTCAGCCGCACACCATCAGCATCCGAGCGCCTTATTGTGGACCCTCCGTATGTACATCGCGGAGCCGAAGCATTTTTAATACGGTTTCGCACGAATCTAATATTTCCCATATAAATTATCGGCAATTAAAAGAGGGAAAAAAATTCGCGGATCATCCGCTAGGGATTAAAGTTTATAAGGGCATTATATACCAGGGGGTGGGACACTCGCCTATATGAAGAGCAGACGGTTAGAGTGCATCCTAAACTTAATTCATTTTCTAATATGGTTCTCATGTCGATGAACTTCCAATATTCCTCCTTCCCGTGAGAAACTATTTTATTAAAAATCAGTTGGTCTATATACCAGGGATCACAGGAGGGTAGGGAAATCGTCCAGGGAGTTTTTGAACATAGGGCAAAAAATCCCGTTTTGAACAAACGATGAGAAGAGTTGTTTTATTAAAAAATAAAGGGTATTTGAACGGTAGGGTTGAACGGTATTTTGAACGAAGGGTTGGGACTTAGAAAATATTTAAAAGATGGAACAGAAATATTTCTTAATTTTTTTGGGTTTGCCGTTATTTTGAACATTTTACAAAAAGTTTTACAAAAAGGTCACTGCAGATGTTTTGAACAATTTTCAAAGTATAGTTCGTCGCGTTGTTTCGAACAAACAAAGTTTATTACGCTAAATGTAAAAGGAGATCACATTCAGTCTCCCACTTCTCTTTTTCCCCTATTTTCTCTAATTTTCGACATAATCTTCTCAAGATCCCCTAAAATTCCCATTTTTGAAAATTTTCCCCCTTTTTTTAATTCAAATTTCCGATTATTTTTCCAAGAATTATAATAAATAGAAACTTCCCAAATGAAGAATCACAAGAATTCTACTCAAATTTCTATAGAGACTTCACAAGAATTCTACAAGGATTCTAGTCCGATTTCTATAGTACTAAATCATTTCGCGCGCTACGCGCGCTAATTATCTCCTCCCTGCATGGTCTTTTAATTTTGGCATTTAATATAATCATAAATCTTTAAAATCAAAAAATAAAATAAAATTACAATCTTTGAAATTTGGATATGAGTGTACTATGAAGCAATAAAATTACTAAAAAGCGATATTTAACAATTTCGAAATAATTAAACATTTTTAAACTGAAAAACTTTGAAAATTTAGGACTCTATTTCATGTTCGTTAATTCGTAATGCCAAGCTTTTAGAATTGAAGATGAAGCTATTCAAATTCAAGAATTTAAATTTGAACGTGGCTTTTAAGGATGCTTTTCCCAAACAGTCAAATTCAAAATTAATCCATATTCAATGAATATAGTACTAGATCATTTCGCGCGCTACGTGCGCTAATTATTTCTTCTCTGTATGGTCTTTTAATTTTGACATTTAATAATCATTTATCTTTATCATAAATCTTTATGGTGATTTTTATCATAAATCATAAATCTTTAAAATTCAAAAATAGAATAAAATAAAATCACAACTTTTAAAAATTGGATATAAATGAACTATGAAGCAATATCATTAATAAAGAGCGATATTTAACAATTTCGAAATAATCAAAAATTTTTAAATTGGAAAAATTTGAAAATTTAAGACTCTATTTTATGTTCTTTAATTCGTAATTCCAATTTTTTAGAATTGAAGTTGAAGCTATTCAAATTCAAGAATTTAAATTTGAACGTGGCTTTTAAGGATGTTTTCCCCGAACAGTCAAACTCAAAATTAATCCATATTTCTCTTAAATTATAAAATTCACAAGAATTCTACAAAAATTTTACAAGAATTCTAGTCCAGTGACTATAGTACTAGATCATTTCGCGCGCTGCGCGCGCTAATTATCTTCTCTCTTCATGGTCTTCTAATTTTTACACTTAATAATCATAAATCTTTAAACTTAAAAAATAAAATAAAATTACCATCTTCAAAATTTGGATATGAGTGAACTCTGAAGCAATGACATTACTAAAAGGCGATATTTAACAATTTCGAAATAATTAAACGTTTTTAAATTGGAAAACTTTGAAAATTTAAGACTCTATTTTATGTTCTCTATTCTATGTTCTTTAATTCGTAATTCCAAGTTTTTAGAATTTAAGTTGAAGCTATTTAAATTCAAGAATTTAAATTTGAACGTGGCTTTTAAGGATGTTATCCCCGTACAGTCAAACTCAAAATTAATCCATAATTATGTTAAATTATAAAATTCACAAGAATTCTACAAGAATTCTAGTTCAATGGCTATAGAACTAGATCATTTCGCGTGCTACGTGCGCTAATTATCTCCTCTCTGCATGGTCTTTTAATTTTGACATTTAATAATCATAAATCTTTAAAATTAAAAAATTAAATTAAATTAAATTACAATCTTTAAAATTTGGCTATGAGTGCACTATGAAGCAATGACATTACTAAAAATCGATATTTAACAATTTCGAAATAATTAAACATTTTTAAACTGGAAAACTTTGAAAATTTTATGTTCTTTATGTTTTATGTTCTCTATTTTATGTTCGTTAATTCTTAATGCCCAGTTTTTAGAATTGAAGTTGAAGTTATTCAAATTCAAGAATTTAAATTTGAACGTGACTTTAAAGGATGTTTTCCCCATTTAGTCGAACTCAAAATTAATCTATATTTATATTAAATTATACAATCAACAAAAAATAGCTTTTTCATTTTGTAAATGAATAAGATAGCTTAAATAAATAGGTTTTTTTCATTCCAATAAATTTGTAAAGAGAAACTGAAGTGTTTCAAAGAAAATAAATATTTTGAGTTATAATTGTTTATTTAAAAGTAGTTATCTAAATATTTGTGTTTTTTCCTTTATCTTAGACAAAAATCGTAGTTTTCATTCAATTTCAGTTCTCAACGGCTCATTTTGTTCTTTAAAAGATTGTTTTTAGTTCTATTTGGTACGTTTTTATTAAATCTTTTCATTTGACATATTGCATAATTTGCAAGATCATTAATTTCTAAATGAAATAATTTCAATAAAAACTTACCAAATAGAACTGTAAGGGATCTTTTAAGGGACAAAATGAACTGATGAGAATTGAAATTGAATAAAAATTAGGACTTTTCTCCTCTAAGATGGAAGGAAAAAACACAAATATCCTAATAACTATTTAGTAAACAATTATGACTCAAATTATTTTTTTTCTCTAAATTATTCTTAGGTTTCATTTTCAAAATTCGTTAAAAATAACTTTAGGCTCATTCTCTTTGATATTATAAATCAACATAAAATTTGATTAATTATGAATATTTTTAATGGTAAATATTAATATTTAATTTTAATATTAAATATTAATATTCAATTTTAATATTAAATATTAATATTCAATTCAATATTAATATTCAATTAATATTAATATTAATATTTAATATTAAATGTTAATATTAAATATTAATATTAAATCTTAATATTAAATATTAATATTAATTGTAATATACCTTAAATATTAATTATCCTTAAATATCCTTAAATACTGTTTGCTCAAGATGGAAGCTTTTAAAAAGTCCAACTAATGTATTTTTAAGTCAGGAAGATCTCTAATTTACTCTCTAAATCTGAATTAGTCATTTTTGACTAATAAAATAGCGCTGATTCGTTCACCAAATGATTTAGTAACCATTTTTACTTATTTCTAGTCAATAATGACTAATTCACAGTCAGATCACAACGCATTCAATTATAAGAAAAATTTACTACTGGAGTCAAATTCAAAACTGTCACTAAAGGGAATTTGTAGTATTTCACTGTGAATTAGTCATTATTGACTAAAACTTAGTACAAATGGTTACTAAATCATTTGGTGAACGAATCGGCTCTGTTTCATTAGTCAATAATGGCTAATTCAGATTGAAAGAGTACTTTCTTTTCAAATTCGACTACTCTTAATTTTTCTATCTTCTGAATTATTTTCGAAACAGAAATTTTCTTAAGTTACATTATTTATATACTTTTTTAAAATTACAACTTTCAAATAATTTTATATTAAAATTATGAAACAAAATTACACGGTTTTCATTTCGAATCATTTAATTTCCCAATTAGTCTTACAGTTTTTGTCATTTGAAAAGAGAAGCACATCTAGGAGCTATGACTTGAACTTGGTCTAAGTTTCAAAAAAAGTCCAATCAGAATTGCCGTAAAGCGACAACAATGAAATATCGAATTCGCGAGTTTTTTAGGCCATTAATTTTTTAGAAAAGGAATCAATTTTTTTGAGAAGGATTTCTGTATTATCAAATTCTTGTGAGGGTTTTATAGAAATTGGTCTAGAATTCTTGTGAGGACTCTATAGAAATTTGAGTAGAATTCTTGTAAGGATTCTATAGAATGCATTCTACATTTAAACTTTATAAAATTTTTCCACCTGGGTTATGACATTCAAAAACGCGTGCCGCAATATTAAAACCTTAGAAATTCAGAGTCTTCTAGGATCTTTTAGAGGCTTCAAAACTTTTCCCAAATTTTCTAAAATATTCAAAACTGACTCTAAATCTTCCGGACTCTTTCAATGTCTTTCAAAATTTTCCATAATTAAATTTACTAAACTCTTCCATAACCGTTTAAAATCTTCTGGGTTTTCTAAAATATTTTGTAGAATCTTTTTTGTCCTATCTTAAAGAATATTCCAAAATCCTGTAATATTTTTAAAAATATACTAGACTGTTCCAGAATCTTCTAGAATCCTCTCGAATTCTGTAGAATCTTTTAGAACCCTCTAGAATTTGTAAAAGACTCCCATAATCCTCAAAACTCTTTTCAAATCTTCCCAAAATTTTCTAGACTTTTCGAAACTCTTCAAAAAAAAAGTCCTAAAAGGACTAGAAGATATTAGAAGTTTAAGGCAGATGTCAAAAGATTTTTGGGGATTCTAAAAGATTCTGAAACAGTCTAGAACATTTTGAAAAATTATAATAGGTTTTGCGGTGTTTTTGAAGATTTTAGAAGATTTTAGAACTCTGAAAAAGTCTGGATATCTCTGTGAGAGTTTAAAAAAATTCTAGGAAATTTTAGGTTCTAGACAATGTAATGCTGGAGAGTTTTAGAAGATTCTGGAAGAATCAAGAAATCTCTGGAAAATTCTAAAGTATTGTAAAAAATCTTGATTCTAAAGGATTTTGAAAGATTTTAGGAGATTTAATAATCTACAAGTATAGGGAAAATTAAAAATATTCTAGAAAATTCTAAAAAATTGTCAAAAAATCCAGAAGATGTTATGAAAGATTTTAGAAAACTCTAGAGAGTTCCAAACTCATTACAATTTTTTTTTTGGAATATTACAGAGCCTCTAATAATATTTTTATCATTTAATTGCTGGTTTAGTCGCAGTCAATAAATTTTATTTGTCAAAGAAATTTTGAGCTTTAGTTGCAGTCAATATCATTTTATTTGTCAAAGAAATTGAGTTCCTTATAAAAATGTTGTATTTACTGACTTTTAGTGGCTTCCCTGGTATTTTTAAAGTAAACAAATCCCCCTCCTTTCCCCCTTCCCCCCTTTTTCGAAAAAGAAGTCCTCTATTTTCCTTAAAATTGAACTTCTAAACGGCTGTAACCTCTGATACAGAGTGGGCAGAAAACAAGTTTTTTAGTTTTTGTATCCGGATAGAAAAAATCTTCTATATGCAAAAATAGGGTTCTGCTATTTTTGGTAGATTTTTGAATCAATATTCAGTTAACAAACACGAGTTGACATTGTAAACTTATTCAGATTTCTATTTCGATTATTTTTTTCCCAGTACAAAGAGGTCATTCAAAATTGAAAGCATTAGAATTTTAAACTTTTAAAATAAAAAATAATCAAATTAGAGAGAAATAATCAAATTATTATAGATTCCAAATAATTATAGAATTAATTATAGAATGCAAATTCTATAATCAAATTATAATAGATTCCAAATTATGACAAATTAGAGTTTATCGAAAATTCAAGACATAGAAACGCAAGACGAAGCAAATTTGCAAAAGCATTTCTCATAAAAGACAATTTGAAAATCTCTGAAAAAATGGAGTCCTTGCAAATTTTACAAACTTATAAATTGAAACCATCAAAATTTGGAACATTCGGAAATTGACAGCCTTCAGCATAAGAGGAATTCGAGGAATTCTTCAAATAAAAAAAAAGCGAGGAGTAAGAAATTTGACTTCGTGACAGGCCAAGACCAGTCAGGATTAGCTCCTGGTATCGGTATCGACTCAGCATCATTATTCCTCGAATGTTCTGCCAATTAAACTACTCGTGCAGCTGAAGGGAAGAAGACGAGGAATCAAAGGGAAAAAGAGAGAAAGGTCGTAAGGGCGAGAAAGAGAGGCTGAGGGAGGACAAAAAAAAGGATTAAAAAGGCATCAGCAGACTCTTCGCGAAGGTGCGAGCACGGATAAATTTCTTCGGCGTAGGAGCCGCGATATCTACTATCGGCCATCTTGGGAGTCAATTTATTTGGCAAGGAAGCAACGCTTCTTTTTCGAGATTTCGCAAAAAGCGAATTCCTTATACAAGGAATTCAAAGAACGTTGTTCTCCCTTCACAAACTTATTTTGCAATTTTTAAACTTTACATCTCTATAATTCAAGCGGGGAATACAAAAAGGGCATAAGTCCACTCAACCTAATTTTAGAGGGAGAGAAGAAAAATAGTCCCAAATTTACAATCCACAATTGATAATTAATTAATTTGATTATTTTTGCTGGCACTTTACCTATTCGTTTCACTAAGGACTAAAAGAAAATGCTTCATTCTTAAATACCCCGCTCATCATTTATTGATAAATAATTATTTCGTATGTTACTATTTATTATTAAAGTTTCAAAAAGATACAAGACTTTTTGGACAATTTTGTGTCTAAGATAATTTTTATATTCGTTTAAAATATTTTTATTTTCTTATTATCTTACAAAACCTTGACAAGCTAATATAGAGATTGCATTCTTTCTATGCTTAAATTTGCTGGAATATGCTAAAATAAAAAAGCATTGAAAATGTCATTTCTATTAAAAATCACATTTCACTCATCTCTCAAAACAAGTTCTGGAATATCAATAAATTTTGCCCGCAATTAAGAAAGACAATCCATTCATGGAAGAGAAATGAAAACCAATTCTCCGTCTTGAGATTCGAACCCATGACAGCGCAGTGTGGAAATCAGGTATCAAAGCTGTAATAACATCCAAGCACTTTACTTTTTAAGCCACACAGACGCTCTTGCACAAATATTGTTATTTTTTCCTAACTAAAACAATTTCAAAAAACTCCCAGGAATTAATTTCCTGAGAATTTCTTATTGGAATTTCCTGGGAGTTTCCCTGTAAATTTTCCTAGAAATTACAAGAAATTTCCTAGGAGATCCTTGGGAATTTTTTATATCCGGTAAACATAAACTACGAGTTTCTAATTTCGCTCCAATATTTAAAAAACTAATTTTAAGTCGAAGGATATATGAAATATATGTATGTGACGTTTATTTAATTTAATATAGCATGCAAGCTTGGGAATAATAATCGAATACACGAAGCGCGTATATGCGTGTAATGTTCATATTATAAGCTAAATTCCTTATTACATTAATTCCTATTATATTATATAAATTCCTTATTAAATTCCATATTAAAGCTATAAAATTCCTTGGGAATTTTTTATATTCGGTAAACATAAACTACGAATTTCTAATTTCGCTCCAATATTTAAAAAACTAATTTTAAGTCGAAGGATATATGAAATATATGTATGTGACGTTTATTTAATGTAATATAGCATGCAAGCGTGGGAATAATAATCGAATACATGAAGCGCGTATATGCGTGTAATGTTCATATTATAAGCTTAGTCGAGAGACTAAGGTGGAAGAGAAAATGCATGCACAACCCGCACGATATTCTGCCGATATTCTAGCTCGTTATAAGAATTCACTGACGTTTTCGTGATTACCAATAATATAACAAGTCAGATTTTATACTATAAAATTTAATTAAAATTTCTATAAAAAGATCACAATTACTAATATTGATTAAATTTAAATTATAATTGAAAAACAGTCCAAGCGTTCAAAATAAAAGGAATTTAAAATCTTCAATTAAATTGAAAGCCTTCAAATTAACATCAAAATTACCACTAGAAATGAAAACATGTGTGAGTAATTATACAAATTAAAGTCCAAGAATGATTATAATGACTTGAGAATAAACTTTTATTCTGCTTCTTCAAATCCAAGAAATTTCTTTAATTAGAAGAAGCTTTTCTTCAAACAGTGACCAAGGCAATAATTTTTTTACATACCAGAAAAATATTCGTTTGCTTAGATGTTTCTTTTTGTTTTTATTCAAAGAAATCTTTCTTCTATTCAGAGAAAATTTTGCCTGATCCAAAGAAAGTTTTCTCCGTTTGATGGTCGCAGAATAAGAATATGGTTGTGAACATGCATGGAAATCTATTCTTTCTTCACATTAAGATTGAATGGTAATAAGGTCCTTGAATTTATGACTAAGAAACTCTCGAGAATTTATTTGAGAGCCTTTGGGAAAAATTAAGCCTTGTTTCTACTGAAGGAGAGACGCGTGTGCTGAACCTGGAAAAATCGCGACGAAAAATCGTTGGGCCATATCGGGCCCACTGACAGGAACAGGATTTACACGGGTGACCATTAAGACAAAACCCAGCGTTGCCATAACTCTCCATAGATTTATAGTAGCCATGCGAAGGCAAGGAAAAGAGGACCCCGCACTTATAATACGACTTTTGCACAAAGTTTCTCTTTGCTCCTCATACAACATTAAACTTATA
>JBAGKK010000532.1:263610-282974 GCA_037177015.1 Euceroptres primus | reverse complement strand
GAAACGCGTGGCGGTCTCGGGTAGATGAGGCAATGAACTTTCGAGTTCCAAATGCCGATAAATAATAATAATAATTGCGATTTAAATTATAAATTAATATCTGTAGAGTGTAGAATAATTCATAAATTGTCAAGTTTTAATTTTATCGATAATTATTTTCATAATAATTATTAAGAAGCTTTCTGATTTGAAATCTTGCAATTATTTAGAAGTATACTTAAAATTCTACTAATAATTTTGGTTGAAGATACTATGTTACGGAAATTTCTGTACAACTAGCATACAACACAAAGGAAGTGCAGAATAATGTTACGGAAAATTCTGTAACTCCTTGGCCCAAGCTATGTTGTGTGCTAGTTGCACGGAAATTTCTGGAATACTAGACACTGCCAATAATTTTGGAGCTATCAACACAGAATTTTGTTGGGGTGAATTTTGTTGCATCTCATTTTGCATAATTTAAAACAATTGAAAATTTCATTGTGATTTCAGTTGTTTTCGAGTCTCATTTTTATTGCAACTCATTCTGAGGAAAATTCAGTGTTAAATTGAGAATCGACGTTTTACTTTGAAAGACCGAATTAATGTAGACTTTTTTGAGTTCAACATTTTCAATTAAGAAGCTTTTAAATTTTGATTTTAAATTGAATAATTTTCATATGAAATTAATACGGAATCCCATATAGTATATCCATATGAAATAAACGTAGGATTTTCTTGTCAGAATTCCATATGGAATTATGTATGAGATTGTATGTGGAATTCTGTATGAGATTGTATCTGGAATTCTGTATGTGATTCTATGTGGAATTTTTTAAAATATTTCTATACGTATTTTTTATATTTTAAACGTATATGTATGTGCAATTCTGTAATAGATTTTTTGTAGAATTCTATGTTAAAATCCTTACAGAATTTCTCTGATAGAAAAGTTACCACATAAATTTTTGATATGTAGAATTCAAGATTTTCATAATAACAAACCATTTGACATTTTTTTTTAATCGACGCATGTCAATGTCAAAATTCCAAAGGATAGCGCCAGCCAGTGCGGAACTTCGATTTTGCAAGATCTGTCATCTCTTGAATCGTATCTCGTCTCAGCATCTCCAGTCCAAAGGAAAAGATAATTATTCAACTTTAGATAACGAACGACCTCAGATTGTATCGAGCACAGAAGCATCCATTAGCGAGGCAAAACGGCCTATCTATTTATCATCAGATAACAGGTCGCTTATCTCGAAAAGTCGACGAGATAGCCTAATCGTTGCGTGCCTCTGTAGCGTAGGTGGTCATTCCTTATTCCTTCCACCTTATACCTTATAGCAATACAGTTTATGGTGCCTTTACCCTTTTTGCCATCAGTCAACCACGTTTCTCGTGTTAACTCCTGAATTATAATTATATATTATTGTTATTATACTTCACAAAAGCCTTCGGTATCGTGACGTCTTTATGTAAATGAATCGCAGTTTTCTTCCATTGTGGAAATTGTATCCGCATGTGAAAGAAAAGTAGGACAGATCGATGTCAAATGTCATTTTTCTTCAGTGACCATTTTTATAACGTGCTTTTTATTAGGAACTGAAGAAACAGAAATACACTTTCTCGGACATTTTGTACGAAGGGGTTTGTATTCAGAAAAGTAACTGAAATTTGCATTATTCGGATTTTCGAAATTAGGAAAATGTCGACTTTTAACACAGCAAAAACAAAGGATAAAGTTTACCTCGATTTCAATGTAAAAACTACCTGCAACAAAAATTAACTTCACAGGATAAATTTTACTCAAATATTGGTTAAATTATCTTTTGTTTTTCCATGACAACAAATGTATTTTGAAAAACGTCAAGTTTTCTGAAGGAAAATTTATCCCTTTAAAAATTTACATGCAACAAATTTTATCCTTAGTTTTTTCTGTGAATTATTGCAAGTCGACAAGCAAGAAAATAAAAGGATTTTGTGTGCGAATAATCTCAATTTCAAATGTGCGGCTTTAAAAACTTGGAAATTAGAAAATTATTTATTTAAAAATGTTCCAGATTCAATTTATTTCATTTTCAAGCTTTTGAAAATTGAATTTATTTAAATAAAATAACGCAAAAGCATTCAATATTGAATTTTACTCAATTTGGTCATATTTTAATGAAAAATTATTCAACATCGAACCATTAAATTTTAAAGTTTTCTCATTCAGAAAATGTCAATGTAAAACTTGAAAGTGTTCAACACATTCAGCATAAAACATTCGTTTAAGAATCGAAAAATTAGATTTATGTCAATTTGAAGATATTCAAACTTTAAATAATTTATTTATTTTTGACGTTCTAATTACCCAATTAAAATGTATCCAAGAAGTTTTTATATCTCGAAAGAGTCTTAACGTTAAAAAAATATTATTCCTTTATGAATAAAATGAAGCATAAAAATATCGATTTTAATATTACAGTATTAAATGTTGTAACAGTGTGTGTTTAAAGTATTAACACCATCTTTTGTTCACATAAAAGTAAGTCGAGCGTCGTTTCTTGGCTCGGTTAACCGACTGACGATGTGGTTTGCAGGTCCAAATGATCACGATTTAATTTAAGGTATACGCACACGTACACTTGAGATAGCATATATACATGGATTGTTCCATATAATGAATAATTTAGACTCGCGAAGGTTGGACGTTGCACGCTAACGCCAAGCGAACGCTAATGCCTGCTCAGATAAATTACCGATAAGCCAATGAAATAACCATCTAGATAACTAACCGCGCCACTACCAACACGCGATTCGACTACCTATAAGACGATCTACTACATACAATACCAGATAATTTCACCTTCTATTCTGCAAAAACAACTCTAAATATTTATTGTCATTTTATAAAACAGATACTACATAATACATCTATGAGCGCACTTAATAGCAATCCAAGTATAACAATAGAAAGTATTCATCAAAAACAATTGAGTTTCATTTACAGAAAAAAGTTCCAGTTCAGGATGAATTAGAAGCAGTTGAAAATGATGCGAAAACAATATGATAAGAGATTGATTTTTTTACACGAGTTATAAATGAATTTTAAAAGCTTAAGGCGAACTATAAAAGTTCAATATGAACTAGAAAAGGTGCAAGGTCAATTAGAAAAAGTTAAAGATGAATTGTAAAAGTTCAAGGTGAAGAAAATCTAAAGATACACTAGAATTTAGAAATAGTTCAAGGTGAAACAGAAAAATTTCAAGATAATTTATAAAAGTGCAAGATAGTCTAGAAAAAATTGAAGATGAATTAAAAAAACTTCTGATCTGTAATGAAATAGTTCATTTCGATACGTGCGCTAAAAATCACCTTTCACACAAGTATCGAACAGTATTTTATACCACGAGAGCCGAAAAATCATGTCAAAATTGAGATTTTGAGGTTAGAGTGGTATAAATTATCTTTATTTGGAGATTTCTCATCTAAAAAAATACATGGGAAATTTTCAGGATTTCTTTACTTTGTTATTTCATTTCGTTCATAATGAAGAGAAAATTGCACAGAGAAAAAAAGCTAAAATTACCATTTAAATAGCTAAGATGCACTCTGAACGTATTTTCACAGGAATTTAGTAAATTTTACCATTTAACAATGTAACTCGTGGAACGAAAATAGCAACGTTCACGATTTTCGACAGGTTACAAAGTAAAATGGTAAAAATTAATAAATTCTTTAAAAAATCGTTTAGAATGCATCTTGACTATTTAAATGGTAATTTTAGCTATTTTCAATATGAACTAGAAAAGGTGCAAGGGCAATTAGAAAAAGTTAAAGATGCGTTGTAAAAGTTCAAAATAAAAAAAAAACTAAAGACACACTAGAATTTAGAATAGCAGAATTTAGAAATAGTTCGAGGTGAAACAAAAATTTCAAGATAAGTTATAAAAGTTCAAGATGATCTATGAAAAATCGAAGATGAATTAAAAAACTTCTGATCTGTAAAAAAATTATCTTCATTCAGAGATTTTTCATTTAAAAAAATACCTGGGAAATTTCCAGGATTTTTTTATTTTGTTACTTCATTTGGCACATAATGAACAGAAAACTGCCTAGGTAAAAAAAACGGAAATTACCATTTAAATAGTTAAGATGCATTCTGAACGTATTTTTCCTGGAATTTAGTAAATTTTACCATTTAACAATGTAACTTGTGCAACGAAAATAGCCGCGTTCACGATTTTCGACAGGTTACAATGTAAAATGGTAAAATTTAATATATTCTTGGAAAAATCATTAGGAGTGCATCTTAACTATTTAAATGGTAATTTTAGCTATTTTCTATGTGAACTAGAAAAGGTGCGAGGTCAATTAGAAAAAATAAAAGATGAATTGTTAAAGTTCTAGATGAAGAAAATCTAAAGATACCCTAGAATTTAGAAATAGTTCAAGGTGAAACAGAAAAATTTCAAGATAAAAGTTCAAGATGATCTAGAAAAAATCGAAGATGAATTTAAAAAAATGTCTGGTCTGTAATAAAAATTATCCCAGGCGGAAAATTTATGGATAATCTATCGATAATGGATAATCGATAGTCACTATGTAAAAAATTATGCATAATTTTGAAAAACTGAAGTTATCAAAATATTCGAAACAAATGACAACTAGATGTAGTTGTAAATTATTTCAAATATTTTGATAACTTCAGTTTTCCAAAATTATGCATAATTTTTTATATAGTGACTATCAATAATCTTTATCGATAGATTATCTATAAATTTTCCGCCTGGGATCTTTATTCAGAGATTTTTCATTTAAAAAAATACCTGGGAAATTTTCAGGATTTTTTTACTTTGTTACTTCATTTCGCTAATAATGAACAGAAAACTGCACATCGAAGAAAATAGCTAAAATTACCATTTAAATAGTTAAGATGCACTCTGAACGTATTTTTCCTGGAATTTAGTAAATTTTACTATTTAACAATGTAACTTGTGCAACAAAAATAGCCACGTTCACGATTTTCGACAGGTTACAATGTAAAATGGTAAAATTTAATAAATTCTAGGAAAAATCGTCAAGCGAGCATCTCAACTATTTAAATGGTAATTTTAGCTATTTTCAATATGAACTACAAAAGGTGCGAGGTCAATTAGAAAAAGTTAAAGATGAATTGTAAAAGTTCTAGGTGAAGAAAATCTAAAGATACAGTAGAATTAAGAAATAGTTCAAGCTGAAAGATAAAAATTTCGAGATAAATTATAAAAGTTTAAGATGATCTAGAAAAAATCGAAGATGAATTTAAAAAACTTCTGATCTGTAAAAAAAATTATCTCTATTCAGAGATTTTTCACTTAAAAAAATACCTGAGAAATTTCCAGGATTTTTTTACTTTGTTACTTCATTTCGTTCATAATGAACAGAAAATTGCACTGAGAAAAAAAAGCTTAAATTACCATTTAAATAGTCAAGATGCACTCTGAACGTATTTTTCCTAGAATTGAGTAAATTTTAACATTTAACAATGTAGATTGTAAAAAGAAAATAGCCGCGTTCACGATTTTCGACAGGTTACAATGTAAAATGGTAAAAATTAATAAATTCTAGAAAAAATCGTTAAGAGTGCATCTTAACTATTTAAATGGTAATTTTAACTATTTTCAATATGAACTCGAGAAGGTGCAAGGTCAATTAAAAATAGTTAAAGATGAATTGTAAAAGATCAAGGTGAAAAAAATTTAAGATACACTAGAATTTAGAAATAGTTCAAGGTGAAACAGAAAAATTTCAACATAAATTATAAAAGTTCAAGATGATCTAGAGAAAATCGAAGATGAATTTAAAAAGCTTCTGATCTGTAACAAAAATGATCTTTATTCAGAGATTTCTCACCTAAAAAAATTCTTGGTCAATTTCCAGGATTTTTTTACTTTGTTACTTCATCTTGTTCATAATGAATAAAAAGCAGCACAGAGAATAAAATAGCCAAAAAATTACCATTTAAATAGTTAAGATGAACTCTGAACGTATTTCTCCTGAAATTTAGTAAATTTTACCATTCAACAAAAAACCCGCGTTCACGATTTTCTACCAGTTACAAAATGATAAAAATTAATAAATTCTAGAAAAAATCGTTCAGAGTGAATTTTACCTATTTAATTGGTAATTTTAGCTATTTTATTTTCTCCGCGTGGTTCATTTTGAACGAAACAAAAAGTTTTTCTGGCAGCTTATTTTTAAGGCAGATAATTTTTAACTTTTCTTTGGTGCAGCTTGAACTCGCCTTTTTATGTGTTTAAAAGCGTTCAAACTTGAATGTATTTAATACTAAAACCTTTAGTTTGTATCATATTTAATTTAGTTATAAATAAAAACTTTTTAATTGATTTATTTTGGTTTTTATTAGGTATTATCGAAATTGGAAGAAACTATAGCAAAAGTGATGATTTTCTTGTATTCTCTTGTCGAGTGCACTCGAATGTTTTCAATTTTAAACCCTCCGCATCGTAAACAGGAATAATGGATCGCGTAACTGCCAAATGCAGGTAGTGAATCGCGCTTTTCAGCGGGAACAAATGAAATCGCGCCAACTATCGAAAAACAGTCGATAACGTCATGAACAGAGGATGTCGCGTGCCGATTTCATCTTAAATTTTAAACGGCTACTACTTCAACCGCATCGAGATCTTTCATCACAACAGATGGTATCTTTACTCTAAAATGATCTCCCACAATAAGCACAAGCAAAAATAACAAAAATTTATGTTATTTTTCTAATAACCAAAAAAATGCCATCATAATTCAAAGGTTCTTCAAAGTTAAACGGTTTATTAATTTTTTAAATTCGCTAATCTTTATATAAAATAGACCATGGAATTATGATTTTTCAGTTGTTATTCGCTTGGGAATTGTATTCAGGTTGGATATGTTTATATATTGGAATTTCTATTTGTATCTGAAAATCAAATTTTCGCCAAGTTAGAGAAGCTTTTTTACATAAATCTATGAAACGTGGAATATCTTGGCTTCTGTTTTCATGTTTCATTATAGTTCCCTTCTCCAAAATTATAAACGACAGAAAAACATTGTATGCTGATATTTTATACGAGTATACTCGTCAATAAACGATCGTTCAGCACGCGCCTGTCAATCCCGATTAATAATTGCAAGTCGATCGATGATACCGATCGACCGGTTATTAAATCGTCTCGCGTATCGAGAAAACGACCGTTCACCGCCTCGTCTTCGCTTATCGTTCAATTTAATTGATTCGTTTGCCCAGGAGACCTTTTTTACGATTACATACTATATCAGCCGATTCGATCTTCTCGATGAAAAGTTCATTTCGATTCTTCACCACAAAAAATACATGTCAGTCGTCTTCTGCCCGGTGATTAATTCGATCGTTCAATTAACTACGATGAGTGTAGGAAAATTCACTTTGCTATTTACTGATGAAAATTATTTATAAAGCAATGCCTCTGCAAAGTCTTCAATCTGTTCAGTAAATACAGAAAAGTCTGTATAGAATAAAAATTCATGGTATGAAAGATTTTAAGCTCAGATAAGTTCTGTGTTTCTTTGCGTATAAATTGGAAAAATATTTTCCAGAATGCAAAGTAACTGATGCTTTGGAACTTGGACAATTTTGAATAGACAAATTTGATTTCTGCTTTGAAGGGATGAATTCTATTGGAATTAACAGAGTTTCTGGTGATGCATTTGCCATTCAACTTTGACGAGGAGAGAAGGAAAGAGAGAGATTCAAGATATATTTGAGAGTCGGGGTGACTCGACTGAAGCAAAAGTGAGGGGTTGAGAGGAGGACATGTTTGAAAAGAGGCGGCAAGCTTGTCAATTAACAGTGGCGTCGGGTAATCTTTCGAGTATCCATTATGAACGAGAATGGAGTGAGCCCATGCGAAATGAAGTGCTATCAAACCTCGTTCCATCTGACTACACGCTACCTTCTCTCATTTCGAGCACCTACGACAGACGTCACTTCCTTTTCTCTTGCTCTGAATCGAATTTCCACAGTTGCGCGTAACCACCTAACGATAAGGTCACTCTAAAAACCCGAAACTCGTTTTTTCACTTGCACCCTCTTCAATTTCACCAATGTTACATTTGTTTCATACAAAAGGTGCAGAATTTCATTTACAGAAAATATATTTCTATGTAAACTTTTAGGAGAGAAAAGCTTTTCATTTTGTGGACAGTTGGAATTTATTATCGGTTTAGCTCTTTGGGAAGGTGATGTGATATAATCCTTTCAAATTTGGTTATTTCAGGGATCAAAGTCAGTTCCCTATCAGGGTGTCTACTCAAATCCTGAAAAAAAATTCCCTGACTTTTTCAGGTTTTTCCTAGGTATTTCTAGATTTTTCCAGGTATCATTTTTTGGCAATTTAAGCACACACACACACACACACACACATATATAGCATTCAAATATTCATAGAAAAAGTGTAAGTTGAATATTCACCAAAAAAAGTTCGAAATGTTCTCCAATTGAAATAAACTACCATAAGACCTTGATTTGGTTCAAAGTGAGTTGGAAAAAGGTTAAATATGAACCAATTTCGGGATCATTTTAAACCAAATCAGGATTTTAGGGTAGTCCATTTCAATTTCTGATCAAATTGATCAATTCTTTGGATCATTTTGATACCTCCCGATTTACTGTGTATAGCATCAAGGATTCATAGAAAAAACGTAAGTTAAATAATCCCCCAAAAAAGTCCAAAATGATCTGCATAAAAAATGAACATCATAAGACTTTTATTTGGTTCATAATGAACTGAAAAACGGTTAAATGTGAACCAATTTCGGGATCATTTTGAATTAAATCAGGATTTTATGGTGATTCATTTCAACCGCAGAACAAATTGATGCACATTTTAAATCATTTTGATATATCCAGGTATACTGTGATGCTGTATATACACTGAAAACCCGATTTAAGGCCGGCTTGGGGGGTTGCCTCAATGGCCTTGGCACTAAAGCGAGTGACTCTAAACGTAAACAAGTCAGGGCCGTATGAACTATTTCTGTTTGATTTTTGTCACGAGTGAAACATATTTTTTAAATATAAGTTTAATTTAATGTTTACTTTACCATTAAATTTGATTTACTTATTATTTATGAATTATTTCACGTAACGCATAACCAAAACACTCAAAACGAATTGATACGAACCTACACGTAGACTACTGCGTCACTATTGCACACTTTGTTGCTACACTACCGCTGAGCTCCGAGTTCAGCTTTCCTCGTCCCCTCGGATCCCTTGCCCAAATTTGAATGTTTTAGTATGTATAAACTACTTCCTGGAAGACTTATTTCGCGCGGCACAGAACCGCGCGTTCAGTGTATATTCATAGAAAAAGTGTAAGTTGAATATTCACCAAAAAAAGTTCAAAATGATCTCCAATTGAAATAAACTACCATAAATAAGACCTTGATTTGATTCAAAGTGAGCCCGAAAAAGGTTAAATATGAACCGATTTCGGGATCATTTTGAACCAAATCAGAATTTTAGGTTTTAGAGTAGTTAATTTCAATTGCAGATCATTTTGAACTTTTTTTGGTCTATCTTGAACCAACATTTTTCTCTGCTCTTAATAAAATATCAAACTGCTAATTTTGTTGTTGCACCCCATAAATTTTAATAACGAGCTTTTAATAAATATTACTAATACGATAGTTGTCCCAAGCAACTATGTTTTATCGCCAATACTAAATATTGAAAAAATCTATAGTGCGATTTGATAAATGATGTAAATAAGACGAAATGATGGTTTAAGCGTCGGGTGGAATGAAGACACGTAGAAAAACAGTTGGAGAATGTTGATGCGAGTGAAACAGGCGCTTTAACGCTCGTAAATACGAAGTACGAGTCGCTGATTGGTCGGTGCAAACGAGGGCCGCTGCCTTATTAAACTTTTATCAGTAATCTTCGCTGCCACGAGAGAATGCCGGTCTCTCGCCTCGGGTTTCTGCATTGCGTTTCGGCATCTCCGATTCCGATGTTCCAAATGAGCTTTTTATTTCGATTCGTTGCACGATTAAAGGTGAATGAGGCCGCGACGTGATCGCGTTTGCCCCAGAGCGGGAGGGGCCCCGAAGGCCATTAAAAAATTACATTCGCGTAAAAAGTCTGTTTCAGCACTCGCCAATATTCTCCCACGGATTTTATCGTCCTGGTTTACTCTGGCACTTTGTTATCTTCAAAATTCGGATTTAAAATCAATAATATTTCAGTTTCATACCTTCTATTTTTATAATTTCGTTTAAAATGAAAATATTGAAATAATCTGAATTCGAAGGGTTAAGATTTTGAATGTTAAAATAATTAAATGAATTTCAATTTTCTTCAAAACAAGGAAGAAACTGAACTTATCGCCGTACCAAATTAGAAGAATCCCAAATAAAAAATGCTGTTAGTTTCAAAGTATTTAAATTTTTATACTAGCCTGGGTGGAAAAATTATGCATAATCTATGCATAATGAACTATGGATAGTCAATATGCCAAAAATTATGCATAAATTATGCATATTCAATAAATCTGAAGGTATCAAAATGTTGGAAACAGTTGAAAACTAGTTGTCATTTGTTTGCAACATTTTATGCATAATTTATGCATAACTTTCTGCATAGTAACTAGCCATACTTCATTATACATAGATTATGCATAATTTTTCCACCTGGGAGGGTGGGTCGAAAAAACAAAATTTTGGAAATCGAATTTGGAACTATGTGGAAAAGTAGTGTATTAGGACCCTGAAAAAGAATAATTAATCTGGTGTCGATTGAAGAACGGGTTCTAATTGCGCGGTAGCAAAAAGTGTTTGAAAAAATTCTTATTTTCATTGGTTTACTATTTTTAGATGCGCCAATTTTTTTTACGTTTTTGGAAGTCTTAACCGACTCCCGAAATTTTTACAGTTTTTTAATTAACGTTTTACTGATAAAAATATACTAGGAGAAAAATTGATGTCTATTTAATAAAAAACAAAGATATGTATAGTCTGTCTTCCAAAAAGTCATTTTCGTATTTTTTTAAATTATCTTTTTCTAAATGGCATTAACAAATTTTTTCAACTTCCGAGGGCTTTTTAATAGTTAAAATACACTAAAAAAAAATGGTCAAGTCTAGAGAATCGAAAAAAGGAAGGCAACCAGTTTTAAAAGTAATTGTTTTTGTATTTTTTGAAATTATTTTTTTAAACTTGACTTTGATAATATTTGAGACTTTACTACTAGTAAAAGTACACTAAAAAAATTGATAAGCCTGGGAAATCATAAAATGTAAACACAGTAAATTTTTTAAAAACTGAGTTTTATGTTTTTGTAAATTATCTTTTTTCAGCTGACTTTAAAAGATACTTATAACAACTGAGGGCTTTTTACTGATAAGAATATACTAGGAGAAAAATTGATGTCTGTTTAATAAAAAACAAAGATATAGTCTGTTTTCCAAAAAGTTATTTTTGTATTTTTTCAAATTATCTTTTTCTAAATGGCATCGAAAAATCTTTTCAACTTCCGAGGGCTTTTTAATAGTCAAAATACACTAGAAAATAATTTTGAAGTCTAGAGAATCGAAAAAAGGAAGGCAGCAAGTTTTCAGAGTAATTATCTTGTATTTTTTGAAATTATTTTTTTAAATTTGGCTTTGATAATATTTTTATACACCTAAGTGCTTTACATCAATAAAAATACACCAGAAAAAAATTTGTTAACCCGTTGATTGCATCTGTCTACTGGAGTGGATAAATGCAAATTTCTATTTTTAAAAAGATATTTTCCAATTTAATTTTTAAAATTCTGTCAAAATTTAACAAGCACTAGGGTATTTCAAGAAATATTTCTACATCAAAATTTTTTTTATTTGTTTATTTCGCTGCAAAAATTTAAAAAGTGAATTTTCCAAAAATTTAAAAAATGCTGATTTTGTACTATTTTCATGCAGAAAAATGTCTGGCAGATGAAAAACTTTACTTAACACAAGTATCCAAAAAATTAGTATATTTTGAATCCGTTTTTTTATTTTTACTTCATTTTTTCCAAATTTTATTAATTGGAAGAATAAGTAGTTAGCATATTTTGTAACTGCTTATTTTACGTTTACTTCATTTCTTTCGAAAACAAATGATTCCTTCCACTTATTTTATACATATTTTTAATTAATTGGAAGAATCAGTGATTAGAATATTTTGCAACTGCTTATTTTTTATTTTTGCTTCATTTTTTCGAAAACAAATGATTCCTTACACTTATTTTACACACACACACACACACACACACACACACACACACACACACACACATATATATATATATATATATATATATATATATATATATATAAATGGAAGGAGTCATTTGTTTTCGAAAAAAACGAAGCAAAAATAAAATAAGCAGTTACAAAATATGCTAATCACTGATTCTTCCAATTAATAAAATTTGAAAAATAATGAAGTAAAAGTTATATATACATATACGCTTTTATTATTGACTCCGTAGACTTCTTGATCTATTTTGTGAACACTAAAATATTTTTTAAAAGTCAAAAATCTATAAATAAGCAGCTACAAAATATGCTAATTACTTATTTTTAATTCTTCCATTAAAAAAAAAAATCCGGTGTATTTTTATCGGAAAGCACTCAAGAGTTTAAAAATATTATCAAAGCCAAGTAAAAAAATAATAATTTCAAAAAATACAAATGTAATTACTTTTAAAATTTGCTGCCTTCCTTTTTTCCCTTCTCTAGTCTTGCCCATTTTTTCCTATTGTATTTTCACTATTAAAAAGCCCTCAGAAGTTAATTAGATTTTTTTATGCTACTTGGAAAAAGACAATTTGAAAAAATACGAAAATGACATTTTGGAAAACAGACTACATCTTTATTTTCGATTACATAAACTTATCAATTTTTTTCTGGTGTATTTTTATCAGTAAAACAACCTCAGATGTTATAAATATCTTAAAGTCAGCTGAAAAAAGATAATTTAAAAAACATAAAAGTGAGTTTTTAAAAAATTTACTGATGTGGTAACATTTATGATTTCCCAGGCTTATCAATTTTCACATAGTTTCAATTTCGATTTCCAACATTTTGTTTTTTTTACCCCCCCCCCCCTATTTTGTACGCCTTCGAGTTGGACGCATTTATTTAAGAGTTTTCAACTTCAATTAATTCAAATTGTTTCACTTTGAAATTGGATTTAATGAAATTGGAATCTGGCACCATACAACGAATTCCTTTCGAACTGCCTTCAAATAATTCCACATTAAATTAATCACACTCAGAGGAAACTAATTTTCAAGTTAACAAAATCGTCTCTTAACCTTGGTTTCTTGATTCGATATGAAAATTTGTTTACATTAACTCTTTAGCGACCAGCGTAACATCTGTGATCTGTGAAACTTTTTCCGATTTTCTAGAATTTCTATGTGATAAACTTAAAATTCTGCAAAATAAATACGTGGATTAGATTAAAGTGGACTATTCCACATCTAGTAAGGGGACTATAAATTATCTCACACTCAATGGAAGCCGAGAAAATTTAAAAAATGTTTAAAAAATTGTATTCCAAAAATCGCTCAAAAAATGACCGCAGATTATCCCTGAATTTTTGAAGAATTTTTAGTCAACGGATTTTTGGTGCGGGCCTTAAAGGGTTCAAAAAAACATTTGTTTGATCAGAAAAAAGGTTTCTTTGATTCAAAGGGGTTTTTTTTTATTCAGATAATATTTGTTTGAATCAAACAAATGTTTTTTTGTCCCTAGAGCAATGCATATTTATAGCATATTTATAGCATATTTATGATTTAAAAAAATTTTGTTTGAATGTAAAAACTTTTTTCTGAGTGTAAATTTTGAACAAAAATGAATTTAAAAAAAGTTATTAACTCTCAAATGATTCTCATTTTCCACGGTCACCCTTGAAATCACAGAATTAAATTTTTTCGCCGTGCACTGGAGAGCATCCAGGTTGTAAAACTCGAGGTAATAGGCGATCGCCGACGCGGAAAACGTTCTTTGGAGGAGTCGGTTCAAAAGTCAACAGCTAAAAATCGACAAGGAGAACGATGATTACATACGCACACTTCGTTACTTACAAAGGCTAAATAATCCAATGTACACTTACACACTCAAAATAAAAAAAAATTACTTGCGATCTTTATTCCACGCATTTTTTGTGTAAGTGTGCGTGATTTTTGTAAGTGTATTTGTGTGTGCATTCGGCGAGGGGTCGGCGAGGGCGGTGAGGGCTTACTAGAGCGTTGAAAATTGAAAATTCAAAATGGCCGATATTTCCGCTCCACGGAATTAAAACAAAAAGTATGCCCGCCGTTCATTATGACATGCATCGCTGTACGCGCTCTGTGATTTGCACTGTTTCGTTGCAGAACGAAATGCACACATGCACGTTTCCCGTGTGCGATGACATTAATGGCGGTGACGATAACCTTGCTGTGACATGGGAAAAATGCATCCTTTGGAACAATAAAAAATAAAATCGTAACGTGGACTTTCAACCTCAACCAAATTTTATACGCAGGAATATTGTTATTTAAATCTTCAATTTTAAAGAGCACAAGAAATCGAGAAGTATCAAAATGATCCAAAAAATAGATCAATTTTATCTACAATATTTTTATCCAATGTATTTTTTTCCCATGTATTTTCAATTGATTCATGATTGTTAAAAAAATTGACCTGCAACGCCTTGATATTCTGAATTTACTGTAATGGGGTGATACTTTATTTGATTCTCATACTTTCACTTTTAGGATAATTTTTAAAATTTAATTCATAAGTAATTCGTCAATATCATGTTCAAGCTGTAACTTTGCAAAATTAAATACATTGTTTTAATTGAACTCTTATAGAAAAAATAGTTTAAATGATAAATTAGCAGAACCATATTTTATTAACGAGATTGTTGATCCAAGCAAAAATATTTTATTGGGGATTCTATCTTTTTTTATCAAAATAGTTTACGAGTTGCAATTATTGAATTAGCAAGGCCACTATTTGTTATAAAAAAATAGTTGGCCTTCTTAGCAAAATAGTTCACGAAATCCAACACAGTAAATCGTGGGATATTATTTTAATCTGCAGCAAAATTATTTTGATCTGAAGTGGATCACTTATTCTATTTTCATAGACTTTCGTTTTTCGATTTCTCATTTTGCTGCAAATTAACATGATGCCTTGGGCTTTTCTGTGAACTTTTAATAAATTAAAAGTTGACACTTTTAATAAATTAAAAGTTGACACTTTTAATAAATTAAAAGTGCCATGATTTATTATAAAAATATAGTTGGCCTTATTAGTAAAATAAGCCAACAACTATAACTTATTTATCTATTTTTTTTATTTTTACTTTTAGGATATTTTTTGTTTAATTCATAAATACTTTCTCTAATGAATTTAAAAGTTTTTCATATTCTTAATTTAAGTACACAAAACGTAATTTTTTTCTTGTGTAAAAGATGCTTAAGAATAATAATACTATTGCAAAGAATTATAAGTGAAACAGATCATTTGTTCGGAAATATGAAATATGAAATGGAAAGATGAAGTAGGAGGATGGGAACTTTGAAAAGATGTTTTATCACTGAAATGGAACGGAGGACAGAAAATATCCCTGATCCTTTTCACCCCCCAACCCTTTAGTTTTTGTTTGCAGTTGCGTCGACCTATCCCATCAGTTTTCATTGGACGAAGCGTTTCTCCAGTGCCTATCCGCTCTCGTCAGTGATTTTTGCACAATGTGCGCCCGACTGTGCTTTGTTTTAAAATTATCAACACGTCACACAATCGGGACTTGCCTCATACGTGGACACAAAGAATGTCGTTTTCCCTCTTTCTCTCTTTCAAAAGCCCCAGCAAGTTTTCCCTCAACCACCCCGGCACCCGAGTAGCATGTATTTGTACGCTACTATTACTCTTTAACCAAACGACGGATTTACACGTACAGGGTGTCCGGTGATTTGTCCCATGATTAATATGTGCACATGTAAATCATGGAATATTCACTTTTCCCCATTATTTATATTTTATATTTCTTTTAGTAAATTTAATGAAATTGTTCAATATTTTGAGTATCTTTGAAAATTTTAATCAGAAGAGCTGAGAGGAAAAAGGTGAGTTCAAGATGAAGTAGAAACAGGTTCAAAAATGAATTCAATTCAATTCTTCAAATTGCAACTGCAACAAAAAATGAAACTTGAAATCAAATTATTTTTTTGTATGTAGATCATTTAGAACAGTTTCTATTTCATGTTGAAATATTTTGGTTCATCTTGAATCAAATACGTGTCATACGACGTTGATATTTTTGCGCAGTCTCTGAGCCAATTTAAGGAATGTATCAAATCATTTACTGTCTATACTAAATATTAGAAATAGGACATTGAGAAATATGTGTCAATAGGCATATAATTGATAATCTGCACCAGATACAATATTAGGGTACAAATTATTTTGGTATTATATTAAAATTAAGATTATGTGCAAAAGGTGTTTACCCCTAATAAATATCAAATCAAATCAAATACACATATTTAATTCATTTTTGACTGATTTTAGTTGATCTTGTATTTATTTATTTCATTTTAAACTTTTCTAGTTGGTCTTGAACTTTCTTCTAGTTCACCTTAAACTTTTATTTATTTTAAACAACGTAAACCTCTCACAGAAAAAACTAAGGATAAAGTTTACCTCAATTCCGGGGTAAAAATTACCTGCAAAAAAATTAAATTCACAGGATAAATTTTACCCAGATATATTTTCTTTTGTTTCTCCATGACAAAGTATGTATTTTGAAATACATGAAGTTGTCCGAATAAAAATTTATTCTTCTAAAAATTTACCTGTAACAAATTTTATCCTTAAATTTTTCTGTGGTTTCTTACATTTTTGTTCACTTGGAACTTTTTCTAGTTCATTTCTAGTTCTAGTTTTTTTTTTCTAGTTTATTTTTTTCTTATTCTTTCTCTTCTATTCTTTCTTATTCTTATTTCTAGTTCATTTTCTAGTTTTTCTTAAACTTTATATAGTTCATCTTGAATATTTTGATCGAAATCAAGCTTTTAAATAGTTCATTTTTGTTACAGATCATGAACTTTTTCTTCTTAATATCTCTTAATAAATGGAAACAGTAATAAGAATAATTGCACTATAATATCTGTTGATAATTGGTACGATAAAAAATAACAGATCCACTGCATTCATTGTATTTCTGATATAGTGAGGAAAGCTAGAGGGTTTGAGAAATATTAAAAAAAGTTTACTAAAAGATCAAGAATCAACAAAATCCTTGTGACAAGTTAACCATTTTCATGAAAGACCCAAAAATTTTGAAAAAAGGAATGAATAATCCATTTTTTTCATTGTTCATCCCTTTTTTATGAGTCACCTGGTATAGAGGGATTGGTAGCAACCCCAACTCGTCGTTGCAGCGACACACAATCAGCAACAATCCTACACAAGAGCGCGATGGCCGTCCTGTTTTGCATGCATATCTCTGGCTCAATAGGTCTTTCCACTCGGTAGAATTGAAAAGCATTTTATGCAATGCACGCCCAGCTATCAAGTATATATGCATACGTAAAGATAAAAAAATATATAAGTAATGTATATATAAAATAGTTCTGTTTAGTTGGAAAAAGTTCGCAAAATTAACCCTTTGAACATGGAAAAAAATAGATTACAACGGTTAACATCTTGGATGCTAAATTTTGGGATAGCCATCTAAAGATATTAAGCCTTGTAATCTAGATGTTAAGTTTTAAAATCCAAAATTGTAAAAATTAACATCCATATTATACGGCTCAATATCTTTAGATCGCTACCCCAAAGTTTTATTCCAGTTAAATTGTCGGAAAAAGAGGCGAAGTCCCGTATTAACTCACGAGCGCATTTTTTTTTTTGCCTAATCGCTTCAGTTTGGGTCACTTATATACCATAAGTTTTGTGAAAAGAATTTTAGACTGGAACCCGGGCATATTTTTTGAGAAAGGTGCCAAAAATTACATATGCGTGGATTGTTGCTCTCCTATGGATTCTAGCGAAGAAAGGTACAGAGAGGAAAGAAAGAAGAAAAAATTCTGAGAAATTTGGAAAAAAATAATGTCCTAGCACCAATACTTTCCGAGATACAGCGTTTCGAAAAACCATGTTTTTTCGATTTTTGACCAAAACTCGCTACTTTTCAAAAAAACATTTAGAATTTGTAAAATCGATTGACCTACGCCAAAATGATCTACAGATGACTTAAATTAAACATAATAACCTTTAATTTAAGACAAAGAACAACCCTCTATGTCCAATAGATCGGGAGCTACGAACTACGAAAGATGACACCTTATTGTCTGTTTTTATGACCAAAAACCATGGGTTTAGTTTTTGTGAACTAGAACGTTCCCTAATAAATCTACGTTTATGCTGCTAGAGGATAACTAGAAGTACATAAAATTCCACGTAAAGTGAAAAAAAAAACAATTTTCTATCTTTATAAACTTCGGAGTTATGAATTTTTGAAACTTTTTGTTTTTTCACTGTTTTTATCAAAAAATGAAAAACGCGTTTTCTTGATTATTTCTGCAATCCTGACGTGAAAATTACATAAGGATCAATTAAAGAGGATACAATTCTGAAAATTTAGGAGTCAAACGTTCTGAAAAATGTAATTTCAGTCATATTTTGATTAATGCAATAAGATATACACTGAATGATTACTAATGATCAATTAAACATTTCTTATAAATAAAGTAATAATTATTTTAATTAATTAATTTTTTTACAAAATATTTTTTCAGTTTTTACACATTTTTCATTATTTTTTTCGCAGAAATTAATTCAAAATGGTTTATTCGTCACTTTTCATGAGTAATAAAACATATTTATAGACAAATAGATGTTAGTAAAAATTTAGTTTTCGGTTTTTCAGCACTTACGACTACTTTTATCTCCTAAATTAATTGAAAATAGGTAGGTATTCATTATTTATAAGTAAAACAAAATATTGTTTAGAAGAACGGAAAGTGCACAGTAAAAACGAATGCTTAAAATTAAATTAACATAAATTCAGCAAAATTTTTCTAATTATAAGGAAATTGTTCTGAATTTATAAGAGCTCAATGGATGAATTCCAGAACTTTATTATTGTCCGTAGTTAATAATAAAGTTTATTATTATCCATATGTGTGTGTGTAAAATTAGACAAATGTACATATATATATATATATATATATCTTTAAAGTCAGACAAATTTTGCTGAATTTAAGTTAATTTAATTTTAAGGTGTAATAATTTTAAGCATGGATGAATGGCAGAACTTGATTATTATCCATGGATAATAATAAAGTTCTGGTA
>JBAGKK010000532.1:224038-241843 GCA_037177015.1 Euceroptres primus | reverse complement strand
TATATATACACAAAATTGTAAGAATGGGTGGATATTAAAATGTCCAGCCGAATCCCGATTTTTTGATATTCCAAAACGCTGAAGCGGAAATTTCTTTCTTATTGTGAGAAATTTATTGTGTTTTTTAAAGATTTTTAAAAAAATTTTTAGAGATCGCTAAAGTCGTTTTTATGGCGAACATCGCACTTTTAGCAGCTTTTTATTTTGAACTTCTACCGTTTTAAATTTTTCATTGCGAATGATAGTGATAATTCTTCATAACAGTGTAAGATAACTCTCAAATTTTTTACTGAATAAAAAAAAATTAAAGAGGCCTTTAGAGCACTTAAAGCCCTGACTTTGTGATAGATTCGAGATTTAAGGGCCAAATAATACTCTTAAAATTGCTTTAAAAATATACAGCAGGGAATACTTTTCACTTGATTGACAATAATTTCTGCTATTGATTTAAATATTTTTAAGAATATTGATATTTTAATTTATTTTAATTTTAATTTATATTTATAGTTACATTTTCAGTTTAAAAAAATTATTCATTCAAATATTGAAAAAGTAAAACGACTGCCATGTTTTCAATCTATTTTTTATTTGGATAACTACTTTTAAGTTGATAAAAAGTACACGAGACCGAATCCATTTCAAATCAGGCAGGAAATGCAACTTTAAGTCACAGAATCGGTCGTCTGTGAAATATGTTGTTTTTCAAAGGAAATAAGAAAACACGTATTTTACCGTTTTGAGAAAAAATACATTTTCGTAAACCTTTGAGTATTTGAATTCAAAGCTTCTTTTTTTTAAAAAAACGAATTTTTCTTTAAGCTTTTATAACTTTAGACTCAATTAAGATATTTGAGTTTTCTTTCCTGATTATGGTGAGATTTGTTGGCCTTTTCAAAATCCACCAGAAAATTTAAAAAATATTGAAAATTCGCAAAATGGACGTGGTTTTTTTGAAAAAATTAAAAGACGATTTTTTCAAAAACCCCAACTGGTTTTTTGCCCAATTTTTTTTGCTAAATTGGTACTCATATGGACAATTCTTTTGTTGGTTACGTTACAGTTTCACACACATTTTTCGAAATAACTTTTTTTGGTTATTTTTTTGGATATTCCGGTTTTAGTTTATTCAAAGGCATTAAAAAACTCTTCAAAATTAGCACTCAACTGAAAAATTTCAATAGAAGCCGAGAAATTGCAATTTCAAAAGCGTTGGGACGTTACAAGTTTTCGGCGAAAATGTGTAACGTTCCAACACTCTTGAAATTGTAATTTCTCGGCTTCTATTGAATTTTTTTTTCAGTTGAATGCTCATTTTGAAGGATTTTTTAGTGCCTTTAAATAAACTAAAACTCGAACATAAAAAAAAACAAAAAAGTTATTTCGAAAAATGTGCGTGAAACTGTAACGTAACCAACAAAAGAATGATGAAGAAAATAGATAAGTTTCATACGGGCTAAACTAATTTTGTAAACAGGAGAATTTTTTTTAATGAAATCGAATTCTCGAATTTTTCTCTCAACTGACGTCCTGAACTCAAAAATGGTTTGGCCAACGTATAACTAGCTTGATACTTTCCTTTTGTAAACATAAATCTTTAAAAAATATTTAGAAATGTTAAAAAGATGGGTTTTTCAATATAATTGATCTTGTTTTTTAAATTGAATTTTGCAAACATAAAATAGCGTTTTTATCGAAAAAACCCATCTTTTTAATTTTATCAAATATTTTTTGAAAAATGTTTGTTTACATCAGGAAACCATCCAGCGAGTTTTATGTTGGCCAAACCATTTTTGAGTCCAGAACAATTTCTTTTTTTACAAAATTACATTTTCGAATTTTTCTCACAAACGATGCAAGATATCATAAAAGAGTAAGAGGTCTTTTACGTAGAACTTTTTTAAAGCATCAAACCTTTTTGTTGATATTTTTTCGTAGGTGCCGTCAGTTGTGAGAAAAATTCGAAAATTCGATTTCATTAAAAAAGAATTCTCCTGTTTACAAAATTAGTTTAGCCATCATGAAACTTATCTATTTTCTTCATCATATGAGTACCAATTTAGCAAAAAAATTTGGGCAAAAAACAAGGTGGGCTTTTTGAGAAAATCGTCTTTTAATTTTTTCAGAAAAACCGTCGCCATTTTTCAAATTTTTAATATTTTTTTAATTTTCTGGTGGATTTTGAAAGATGCCCATAAACCTCATCATAATCAGGAAAGAAAGTTGAGTCTAAACTTATAAAACTTTAAAGAAAAATGTTGTTTTTTAAAAAAAAGATGCTTAAAATTCAAATACTCATAACTTCTCGAAAACTTATTTTTTCTCAAAACGGTAAAATACTTGTCTTCTTATTTTCTTTAAAAAACAACGTACTTCATAGACGACCGATTCTGTGATTTGAAGTTGCACTGCCTGCCTGATTTGAAACAGATTCGGTCACGGGATTCTTTTTTTATTCTTTCTTTTTCTTTTTTTTCAACGGACGCTCAGGGGGAGGGGAAGACAGAATCAGTGAAGCGTGAACGACCATGAAGCCGGCCTTATTTACAGCGGCCCCATTTCCAGCGATGAGCTTATACGCTTTTAAACATCGAAATAAACGTTCTGGATTATGACTAATGTCTTTCCTTCTAGAAAAGAACTTCAAATATAAATTAAAGAAATTCAGATTCGAAAGTTAATTTTTTCCTACTATAATTTCTTTAAAATAGAAATTTGAATCAGCATTCATTATAAACTAGATCTTTGATTAGTCTTCGATTAGAAAGGTTATTTAAATTAAAGAAAAAAATATTAAACGTTTCGGTCCTGATTTTGGATCCTCTTCAATAAATATTTTATTATAGTCAAATTCTGAAAAGAAAAACAATAAATAGTTTAACATACAAAAAAGGTAAAGAATATAATCAAAGTAAAGAGTGTTTGGTTAAGTGACAATTTGAGTAATCAAATAAATTAGGTTTATAAATAATTCATTTGATTACTCAAATTGTCACTTAACCAAACACTCTTTATTTTGATTATATTCTTTACCTTTTTTGTATGTTAAACTATTATTACTTTTTCAGAATTTGACTAAAATAAAATATTTATTGAAGAGGGTCCAGAATCAGGACTGAAGCTTTTAATATTTTTGTCTTTAATTTAAATGACCTTTCTAATCGAAGACTGATCAAGGATCTAATGTATATATAAGGTCCAGACTGACTCGTCATCATTAATTATAAACATTGTTGAATTTTTTCTAACAACCAAATAAATTACGATTTAAATTTGAGAGATTTGAGACTCAATGATCTTGATAGTTAAAGTCAATCATGTTTAAATAATTTCCAATTGAGAAACCTATTTTTCAAGATTAAAACGTCTGTCAACTGGGAACAATTTTTATTGTTTTGTTCCTGGACGGAAAGTAGTGGCTTTCTATCATCAATTCGTAATGAAATTTTCCAATTGAAACCTCTGCAGACTGGTTTATTTTAAAGAACCATTAATAAACAAAAGAATAATCTTGATGACAAGTCTTTTTCAATATCGAGCGATAAATTCAAGTTTTACTAGATAAGTTTTTTCTTCCGCATCTCTAGATCTGTCGAAATTGGCAGGTTAAACCGATTCCCAGAAATGTCCTCTCATTCGTCCAGAGGGTGGCAAAGGGCAGAGGGCAGAGAGCCAATTTAAAAAGTGCGACCCGATGCTGGTAAACAATGGCCAATGATAAATAGGACACATTCCCCAAGCCATTATAATCTTATTGTTGTTCTTGTTACTTGTATGCAGGTGGCAGCATTGACTGCTCGAGAAAGTGAGAGTGAGAGAGCGAATATAAGATTCACTTTGAATGTATATGTGAGTATAGGGACTTCTTATGGGAATAAGGGTGGGGAGAGGATAGGATGGCAAGGGCGAGAGCAGGGTTAAGGATATAAACGAGTACGAGGAACCAGGGAACCGGGAACCAGAATCAAGAACCGACGATGCTGCACCAGAGTCTCGACAACTGCATGGGGTGCAGATGCCACCGCAGAGATACTGATTACAAACTCCATTCCATTTGTAACGAGGTCCATCTATTTTGGCGCCCGGAGACTTTGCGGGGCCTAGGTAGCGCCTGATTTTAATACGATATCCTTACATTATCATTCGTTTTCTGTCCTCTTGAGATACACTCCACCATAAGTAAGAAGGTAAAAAATTTGCTTAATGTCTGACTACTGGTATTGAAACTTGAGATTATCGAGCACCTTTTTCTCGAAGGATAGACTGGGGTTAAGGTGCAAATGCAAATAAATCCTCTAGTTTTACTCGAGGAATGCAACCATTCCTCGAATATTGTTAAAAATTAGATGATACGGGACAAATATGGCAAAATAGCTGTTTTAAGGTGAAAAAATGAAAAGAAATATTGAGGCAAATATTTTCTTCATGAGGCTGACACTAATAGAAATCATATCCATTAGTGTATCCAGCCGAATCCCGATTTTTTTTATTTTGTATACGGAACAAATGTTGAAAAATAACCGTTTTAGGCTGAAAAAATGAAAAGCAATATTGATGCGAGTATTTTTCTCATGAGGCTGCCACTACATAGTAGAAATCGTATCCACTAGGGTATCCAGCCGAATCTCGATTTTTGATTTTGATTTTCCAAAACAAAAGAAATTTCTGCTGAAGCGGAAATTTCTTTTTCATTGTAAGAAAGTTATTCTGTGTTTTTTACACATTTTTAAAAAAACGTTTAGAGGTCGCTAAAGTCGTTTTTATAACGAATATCGCACTTTTAGCAGTTTTTTATTTTTATCTTCTACACTGCAAAAAATGATTAGCCGTTCCAGCTAAACGCATAGCTGGATTTCGTCTTCTAAGAAAATATAGCGGTGTTATTTAAATATCTAGCTGTTACCTAAATATTTAGCTGTTTTAGTTAAATTTTTCTATCTTCAAAATTTCTAGATCGCAAAATTTAGCTAAAACAGCTAAATATTTAGGTAACACAGCTATATTGTCTTAGAAGTCGAAATCCAGGTATACGTTTAGCTGGAACGACTAAACCATTCTTTTCAATGTATAGTTTTAAATTTTTCATTGCGAATAATAGTGATAATACTACATAGTAGTGTTTAAAAAAAAAACATTAAATTATAATCTCGATTTGTCACAATCGCTCGAACAGTCAGGGCCGTTAGAAATTGTTTACATCACGACTCTCTGCGCATTTACTTTTGTACGTTCAGAGACTATATTTGCGGTCCTAAATGTTTACATAAGAGTGCACATACACACATAAACACACACGTATACTTATATATGAAAATTCCAAGCAAAGAAAATTCCATATAATTTTCACATAAACTCTATGCAGCTACTAGATAACTGAGTTGTCACATGTTGGAAGACATGAATTTTCCATTGACTCTCTATTACTAGATAACATTTTTTATACATTTCCTCAATATTTTTTAAAATAAGAAGTACTATTTAAGCCCCATTATTTTCTACTTAAAGGCTTGAATACAAATGTTGATAAATATACTAAATCCAATCCTAAAAATCTCGATCAAAAAAGTAAGAATTATTTCATCTACATGATATATATATATATATATATATATATATATATATATATATATATATATATCTTTTTAAGTGAATGTACTTATAGTGAAAACATCGTTCACAAAACTTTTTGTTGAATTAACAAAAATTTTATCGAGACAACAAAACAACATTTTGATGCACGATTATTTTCTTGAATAGAGATTGAAGGAGAAGAGTATAAAAGGTCCGAGGTCTGACCCCGCGACATCGAAACCGCACAGCGGAAAACACTTTCGCGGTCTCGCGTTTTCTCCAGCCATTTTGCCGATTCGCCTATCTTTGCCAGTGATGAGGTTCCGCCTGGGGGATGTCCGGAATCATCCAATTTTCCCGCGTGAGCCGTTATCTCTAGCAAAACGGTTCCCTCCTGATTTTATCATGTTCCGCTTGTCCGCACGTAACGTGCCAAGTCTCGAAGGTCCTACGCCTTCTCCGTAAAATTTAATTTGCCCTGAAATAATAGTCGCGATAATATAACACAATTTGCACGACAAATAATTTTCTCTAGAGCGTTTCGTATTATAGAAAATGTGCCGTGTCCTCATTGAATAAGTAAAAGAAAAGCTGAAGAGAGCCTAAAGAATTTTGTATTTTTTAATTTTCATTATTTTCACTACCAACTTTATAGATTAAAAATTGGAGTTATTTTATAGTTAAAAGACTTTAATTTTAATCGCTTCATTTTTTCAAATGTAATGCAGATTTATATGCAATAAAATATAGAGACTTGATTATATTTCCTCAGAATCACATCGCAGTCGTTAAGAATATAAACTTAGGTCTGCCAAGATTTTAAGTGCTTTTAAACTTCAATTACTGATACTTGGAAAGTTTTAGAAGTTACATTATAGAAATTGTAAAGTCTTTTAAAATTCAAGAGCTTTTTATTACCGTGTGATTTTAAATTTGAATCATTGAAATATAAACTGCTTTCCAAGAAAAGAAATTACAAAGTTTTGAAGTTCGAAAAAGGAAAGATTTTGTTGTCCCTTCCTCCCTTTCAGATGAAAAAATATAAAAAACTATATAATATACTTTACACCCTCATATTTCAAATATTTCAAAATTGCATTTTATGATTAGATTTTCTACTAGTCTTTTAGTTTGTAAACGTGTTGCCTCCGGACATATGGACATTTCCAGAGCTTAAAACAGTGAGACTACCCTATGATCTTCATAAAAGGTTCCTTGAACGACCTCTGGGGCACCTATCTTCACTATATAGGTTATACTTTAGTACAAAGTAGAAGTTCTTTTCCAAGAAATATCAATTCCTAGAAAAGTGATGTTTTATTCTACCATATTGTGTTACAATCTTGCCCTAAGGTATATGTATATATATATATATATATATATATATATGTGTGTGTGTGTGTGTGTGTGTGTATGTTACGGTCCAAACACGGTGACCGGTCCATCCTAGGATCGATCAGTCGCTCCGCAGTTGGACATTCCTTGGTCCAAGCCCGAAATAGCTATGTACTTTGGGCTTGTACCAGAATACATTGGTCCATGTTCGGAGCTTCCAAGTCACATTGGCCGAAGTCCGAAATGACTTTCTTTTTCTGATTGTCCCTCATACTTACTCCCATTCAACGTATAAAATTAATGAATGTACTCGGTGGATCATGCTCAATGTCAGATAAGACATTTGCCAATTCTTATTGAAACGATAATACATTCATAGTACATGTAAGGCATTATTTCTCAACTGTCCCAACTCAAAAATCGATCGGGCTCAAATTTGGGTAACAATTTCGATAAGGGTTTTCATGCCTTTTCCATTGATCGAACACATTTTTTGGAAAAATGAGTATTTGACCTTCGAAAATCAAAATCAAAAATAAATTTGACTTTTTTTCGAATTTAGGGTATTCTTTTTTATTTTATTTTTATCTAGAAAGAAAGCTTAGGTTGTTGCCTTTAAACACCTATAGGTTTAAAAATGGACAAATTGTTATTTATTTTTGAAAATAAGCGTTAGGGTAAGAGAACCAATTCTTGGAACCTTAGCCCAATTATTGGCATGCCAAAAACTGAAGTGAATTTATTTAATTTTGGATCAATACTTGATTACAGTGGATAATTAATATATGCATTATGCGTAAAAATGATGGTAGAATTAAATTGATTGAAGTAAAACAAGCTAAACAGTCGTATTATCTAATAAATTAGAGAGAGGTGCCAACAATGGGGGGGGGGGGTGCCAAGAATTAGTACTCTTACCTTATGTGATTTTTTTCGGTTATCATTTTTTTCAATGATTTATGACTCATTTAAAATCAATAAAAATAAATGTTCTCACTACAGCTTCGGTAGGGTTTTTCATGTCCTTTTTTCTGATCATAAGTATTTTACGAAAAAATAAATATCTAACCTTCAAAAAGTTGTTATTCAAGCATTAGTTGAAGAAATAATTGTCTTAACCTTCTTTTTGAGGGTCAAACATTTATTTTTTCATAAAATGCTTATGATCAGAAGAAAGGTCATGAAAAACCCTACCGAAGTTGTAGTGAGAACATTTTTTTTATTTATTTTAAATAAGTCATAAATCATTGGAAGAAATGACAACCGCAAAAAAATTACATAACGCTAATTTTTAAAAATAAATAGCAATTTGTCTATTTTTAAGCCTGTAGATGTTTAAAGGCAATAACCTAAGCTTTCTTTTTAGGTAAAAAGAAAAGAAAAAATACCCTAAACTCGAAAAAATGTCAAATTTATTTTTGATTCTGATTTATTATATTTATTTATTATATTATTATTATTTTTTCAAAAAATGCGTATGATCAAAGGAAAGGGCGTAACTATAAATTGTTTATCGATAATTTGTACCAGAAAAAATATTTTTTAAGTTATGAATTAATATTTGTAATTATTATTACAAAAATTAATCTGATATCATTATGTTTTGTTTACAATAATTGACGAAAATTATATTTTGAGATTTCTGTTTAGAACCTAGAGTTTAGAGAAATTTTTTTTTTTAAAGTGGACATGAGATGGGAAAACAACTCTCTTATTAGTTTTAATCAGTGAAACATTGATTCTTAGTGACCCATTTACAGTTATTTCAATCAGTGAAATTTGACTGAAAATTAGCGAACTATCACTGTAATTTCAATGAATGTTCACTAATTTATCAGAAACAATTACTGAAATTTAAGTAATGCTTACTGAAATTTCAGAAACCGGTTCTACTGGTAAATCAGTAAACAACCATTAGAATTTTAGTAATTTTCCACTGATTTTCGGAGAAATTTTATTGATTGTCAAATTAGATGAAAATGTCGAAGTGCTGCAACTCGAAGATATCAGTAATTTGTTTGCAATTAAAAAAATAATTTTTAAATCCGTCAAATACTTTTTCTTGAAGAAGTTTTTTTTTCAGTTCTAAAACTGAAAACGTCGTAGTAGAATCTTTTTTTTACAATTTGTTTTTTTGCAATCAAGTAAGATATTTAATCAATTATTTATATTCCATAAATTTTTATTGCAAAATTCTGAATAATAAAGTGTTTTTTAAAATTAAACTGTAAGAGGAAACTCTCTGATTTCTTCGTTTCCTTGATTGTATAAATGTATTATCGTTTCAATAAGAATGGGTAAATGGTTTTTCAGACATTCAGTATGATCCACTCAGTACATTCAATAATGTACTCCTTGGACCAAGGAATGTTGGTCCGACTGCGAAGCGACCGGTCGATCCTAGGATTGACCGCTCACCGGATTTGGACCGTAACATACATACACCCTGAAATATAAAATGAACATAGTTATTATCGAATTCAACGACAAACAAAGTCTTTTTCTTGGGATCATTATATAAATTGTACAAGGAGAAAGAATTGAAATCAGTATTATTTTCTCAATCAGGAAATCGCGAGATGCCTCCTTTTTCTTTTCATGGAGAGATCTGGTATACGTCATCAGTAATTTGCTTGTAATTGACGTCGTTACAACCCGGTAGTTACAATCCCAATGAAAAACGAATTTGCGTTTGGCCGATTTCTTTATTCATCGTCCGCAAATTGTTCCCCTTCTTCCGTTATTCTATCTCACGAATCCGAGGAACTAACGAGGGCAGTCTGAGTCAATTAGTTGGTTAGGTTTGCAACGATTTTATTCCGAGAGAACACCGCAGAAGGAAAACGAAAAGCTATCTGCCGACGAAGACGATCAAGGGATTCAATAATTGAATTTCATTAGCTGCAAGGTGCGAGGTTCGAAACTGATTATACGACGTTATTAAAAGCAAATTTTTTCTTCACATAATTTTTCATACCAGAATTTGAATAAGTTGAAGTAAAATTAACTTTCAAAATTTTTTTCAGATATTTCTATTTTTTTCTTTTTTTTAGCTCTTTTAATAACACAAGCTAGTCTCGAGAAGAATGTAACTAATCTGTCCCAAGCTGACGTTGGTCGTCGGATTCTGTCACATGCACAATCCGAGTGGAGAAGGATTTTCTCAGTCATTCCCAAAGGTTTTACGATCCCACACAAGAGAACTCTATTCCAAATTTCGCTCTCAACCTTCCCTCGTCTCGGCTCCCTTTCGTTCAGTTCCGATTTATCAGCTTCTATTATTCCGGAGAAAGACCCCGAAAGTTACAAACACAATGGGATCAAAGTAAGACCTAGCTGATAAGGAAATAAAAGATTATTTCCACGATTTACACATTAAGCTGTTAATGAACCCGTTTTGCATAATATTATTAAAATTAATTCTACTATATCGTTTTACAATTACAGGGTGGCTGCTGGACCGGGAAACCGGGAAAACTGGGAAATGACCGGGAATTTTTTGTGACCTGGAAAAACCGGGATATGATCAGGAATTTTTTTGCTGACCGGGAATTTTTTAATTTTTTTAGAAAATGCACGAAAAAGTGCAGAAGTCATTGATGAAGAGATTAAAAAACTGAGTAACTAAATAAAACTTATTATTGTAGAAATGTTAGTACGATAAATGTAAAATATATATCGTTTAACAATAACACTTTGTGATTTTTTCAAAGGAAATAAGAAGACTTCTATTTTACCGTTTTGAGAAAAAATACTTTTTGACGAATTTATAATTATGAGTATTTGAATTTTAAGCTTATTTTTTTTAATCACAGCATTTTTCTTTAAACTTTTATCATTTTAGACTCAAGATATTTGAGTTTTTTCCCTGATTATGATGAGGTTTATTGGCCTCTTTCAAGCCAGAAAATTAAAAAAAATATTGAAAATTCGCAAAATGGCGACGGTTTTTCTGAAAAAATTAAAAGACGATTTTCTCAAAAACCCTACCTTGTTTTTTATCCAAATTTTTTTGCTAAATTGGTACTCATGTAATGAAGAAAATAGATATGTTTCATGCGGGCTAAACTACTTTTGTAAACAGGAGAATTTTTTTAAAGAAATCGAGTTTTCGAATTTTTCTTACAACTGATGGCACGAACGAAAAAATATCAACAAAAAAGTTTTATGCTTTAAAAAAGTTCTACGCAAAAGACCTCTTAATGGTATCTTGCATCATTTTTTAGAAAGATTCGAAAATGCGATTTTGTAAAAACAGGAATTGTCCCGGACTCAAAAATGGTTTGGCCAACAAAATCTCGCTGGATGGTTTCCTGCTGTAAACATACATTTTTGAAAAATATCTGATAAAATTAAAAAGATGGGTTTTTCGATGAAATCGCCATTTTCTGTTTGCAGAATTCAATTTAAAAAAAAAGATCGATTATATTGAAAAACCCATATTTTTAATTTTTTTCAAACATTTTTTCAAAATTTATGTTTTTATAAGAAAACTATCCAGCGGGTCTTATATTGGCTAAATATTAAATAAAAAATATTTTTAAACTTTTAAAATCCATCGCATTAACTGTTATCCATTGGAAAATATTATTTAATGACCAGAAAAAAATTTTCGATGACCGGGAAATGACCGGAAAGTTTTTTCGTCGGTGAAAACGGCCACCCTGAATTACAATATTCTGACGTAGCATTTCAATAACTTACTAAAAGTTTTGTTACTATATACAATTTTTAAGCAAAATATTTTATAAAATGAAGAGCCTAATACTCTTTTTAAATGACACCTTTTTAAATTATATTGAATCATCAAAAGTGATTTATAGACTGTTCCTTTGAATTCTACACATTTTTTCTTTCTGATTTGTTGATGTGCAAAACGATCGAACGATATAAAAATCGGAACTGCGCCAAAGGAAGTACTTAAGGGAATATTCGCGAGATTCTTGCTGAATAAGACGATAAAATATTGCAAGCGAAAGGCAAAGAAACGAGAAATTCTGATCGCAGGAATGGGAATTCATTTCTGTGAGAAGTGTTATTACTTTGATGGGGGAACGCTTTCTCTACTGCATATTTCTCACAGTTTTTGTACTTTTTAAATGTAGAAACAAAGGAGTTTTCAATTTAAATATTATATTAAATAGCATATTTTTTATATTATCGAGTTTATCGAGTTCCTGATTTATTTCTTATACATGTTTCCTTTTCAATTTAAATACTACGAATTATATACAAAATTAATATTGTAGTTGGGGTTAATTTTTCATCTCCTTAAAGCATGGAATAGTTTTAAATTAAACTAAACTTAAAATAATAAATTTGAAAGAATTTAGTTTAAAAAAGCTACTTAAGCTAATGCGAAAAGATTATTGCAGGACTATATGGGGTTGCAGTGGGTAAGTGGAAACGGTTGTCCACAGAAGAGCAATCTAGTCGCCTGAATATCGCAGTCCAGCACGGTTCTTAACAGAAAATCCTATTGTCTTTGTAATTGTTATTGGCAAAAGTCCATTTATTACTGTTCATTTCCATTTATTGCCATTTTATCTTCTAATGAAAACAAATGGTATTGCATAGATTTTCCCGTTTCCTATTCAAAGAGTGGTATTTTTCATTCTTAGGGGCAATTGCTCCTATTACTTTTTAAAACAAATTCTCAATCCAAAAATTGATACTACTGGAGTTGAATCCGGAGAAAATTTTTGTGGTGTGAGGCAAAAACCGGGTTTAATCAATGAAAAGTGGAACAAAAGTGCCCCCGAAGCAGGATGGAAAATTTTTTTGTGATAATGCCGACTGATTCACAAATGACAATTACTTTATTTGTTTGCTTAGTTAATGGTGCAGTCGATCTAATTGCTTCAGCCGAGAATTTATTTGCTCAATTAAAACACTAGTCAAGTTAATTTATCATAGGATTCTGTCGAATGTTTAATTGATCCAATAAAATCTTTATTTACCCTCGCACGAATTCACGCGCAAGTACTAGAGCGATCAAAGCTTTTAACATCAAGTGAAAATAAATTTTTAACGGCACGTAGATTTTAGCTTGCTTTTTTTTACATTTTGATCATAGAAAAGTTTAAGGTCAAAAAATATTTTATTAAATAGATTTCCTTAAATGAATATTACTTCTGTTTTGAATGGAATACAAATTTTACGACAAAAATTTCCGTAAATGTTTATATTCAGATTGAAAGGACACAATATTTCATCCCAAGAAACGTAACGAAAAAGACCAGCCGGAGATTGAAAGGAACGGACAGATGAATTCTCTTTCTCCAATTCATTTCAATTTTTTACCTTGAAAAGTGGATACGTTCTAGCATCAGAGAAGGTCTCTTTTGGAAATATTTATGAAATTCTTTAAGGACAAGGATTCATATATCTATATCGAGACTCAATTTCCATTCTGGCCAGACAAATCGATTCAGTCCTCTTACCCGCGAAGGCGCATCACAGGTCTCTGGGTAATCTTGATTTCTTGCCACCTTCATAGCTATGAGGATGGTACCGCATATCGCAGATAACCGAAAAGAAACGTTGGCGGAACATTGATATTTCAAAGTATAAATTAATGTCCGCCCCATTCCACATGCAGTGTCCATTTTAACCCCTTCCCTCTTCTGCCGATTTAACCGCTTTCTCCAGCAAAACCTGCATTCATGCCACTCCAATTTCATTCGCTGTTCTGCATCCCTGTGGACTTGATATTCCTGCATATAAACGATAGGTTGCTATGCGTTGTAAATCGAAAACGAAGATATTATCTCCGTAAATAGAATATAAAATGCAAAATTTCTGCATGGAATATTAGATTTAAAGAATAATCACAAGAGAGTCAACATTTTTTGTTTTTTTATTTTAGTTATTTATTTATCCAACAGTCATTGACCAACTACAGGATAGCTTATCTTAAGAATTAAGTAATAATAATAATCATAATCATAGGTAAATTAGTGTAGAAATAATTAGTTAGATGAAAAAATAGCAGTAGGGCTAGACATAAGCCTCAATAGCGGTTCGTAAATTAGTTAAAGACATATGAAATAAATCAAGCGTCTCCTTAGATTTAAAAAGATTATTTGTCAACACACACATTTTATACATAGGTGTTTTACATGGAGCGATGTTTTTGGCGTAGAATTAATTTTAGGCACGGCACTTACTATAGAACTTACATCTATTGAACCGGTAACAATTCTAGACTTCGTGGCTATGAGCACACCCCCATATCTAGCCTGTCATCTCTATAGACGTTAAACAAATTTAAATCAAAGAGGTCGGTAGAAAGTAAATGAGGTTTCAGCCAAGTCTCGGAAAAGATTAAAGAATCATAATTAAAAATTTCTGGAGATGTAACTATAACAAGTAAAATTTAGTAATTTAGCTTACTGAGGTGTTGAATGCGTTGAACATGGCTTTGACAAAATTATCTTTGGTTCCCCTAGATGATGCACAATTTTCAGATGCTGCTCTCCACGAGTACGACGATCCTCCAAGATTTTTTTCAGTTCATTGTAACGTGTTCGCTGTACCTGTGTGCGATCTTGTGCGAGAGTCATTTCGCCTGAAGCATCTGGTTTTGGCCGGTCCTTTCTTCATATCAAATATTTTTGAAGAACATGTAGCCACTGTTGTGGCTGCATGTTCGGTTTTAAACATTATTTTAATTGGGCGTGGAGGTCCAAAAGTCTGTGAATTTTTACCAATTCTATAGAATTCGACGTTACTCGAGTTGTGATCATTATCAATATTTTTGAGATAGTTATTAATAATATCACTCAGTTTAGTGACAGTCTGGGAGGTATCAGAGGAGTTTGTTGCTTCAGGGCAACCAAACAAAATTAAATGTTTCTTACGTTCCATCCTGTCTGATATCACCACAATACAGCGCGAGTAGACTTCATTGTCGATAGATGTTTTCGAGTTCCTGGACTTTGACTTCCAGGCTGTCAATGCGTTCATACGCAAGATCAAAGTTGCCACCGAGAGCACTGAGTTTGGACGATATAGCATGTGCCGAGTCCTTGAGCTCGACAGAGATAGAGACTCTATGATTTTCAAGAAGGGTCTTGCTCATATTATGTTTTAATAATTTTTCTAAGTCAGACTTAGTCACTGGAGCGGCTTCAGCTGAATCCGGTTGTGTAGCAGTTCGAAAAATAGGAGAATTGTATCTAGGTTTTTAGCTGCAACATTACCTTTTTCCAGTCTTTTGACTGGTGGCCAGTGCAATGCATCCAGGGTGATAATGCACCCCGCAGGGACAAATAAAGGAGTCCCCATCTATACCTGAGTTGCACTGGTTACAGATTCTTTGAGAATCTGACATGATGTGTTGTGACGAGGTTAGGGTTGAATCACGTGTCACGAAAAACCAGTTGCCGAAGGAAAAATAAAAAGATAATTGATTATACGATATGATAGAACTTCGTATAAAACAGTCTTATAGGCCAAACGATAAAAAAACAGTCTTATAGGCCAAACGATAAAAAAACAGTCTTATAGGCCAAAAAATAAATCAATTATATATAATTTTATCGGTATAAATTATATCCATAAGCATGACACAAAAGTGAGGTTATGTTGTCAAATACGTGCCTGCACTTTTTTTATTTAGATTAGTTTAAGTCGTTTTAGTACAAGAAAAAGGCTCAATTTATAGTTAAACAAAATATTATATTTAAAAGAGTGCAATAAATTTCCTCTAAGTTAAAAATAAATATAAGTAACTGTGCAAAATAGAGTTTCTACTTTCTTTTGAAAAGTGGGCGAATAGTAGTCAGAGGATAATTAGGTAAGACTGAAAAGAAGGAGAGTTTTTTTCTTGCATACATCTAACTTTGTGAGTGTGGCAAAAGAGGAAAATCGTGAACTGAGAGTAACTCCAGCGGTTCAAAGAGCTAGAAAATCTTTCCTTTTTTTTATTTATCACAATTTCTTATTGAAAAAGAATCGATGCGAAGTTCATCAAAACGATTTATGATTTATTTATGCCATTTCAGAACTGACTGAAAATTTAATTTGTTCTTCTCTGCCGTCCAAAGTAAAAAGATATGTAAGTGACTTTGTGGTTTAGGGTTATTCTCTAAAACCTAGCAATGGAAAAACCGACCTAAGCGACAATGTCACTTATGTATCTTTTTACTTTGGACGCCAGTTCTCATGGATCAATGTATCTATTAAAAAATGTACCCTTGTTGCAGAAAGTTTCCAATTTGAAAAAAGATACTTTCTATGATTGAAAAATATGATTGATTTAATGAAATTCCTAGGAAATGAAAGACAAAATAGAATTGCACTTGAAATATTAAAATGCTTTTTTTTTATTCAATCATATTGCGGTTGAATCGGTACAATGAATAATGGAATAAGAAAATTATTAAGACTAAGGTACTTAAATCCATTGAAACATAAAATTTAATTTGATTAAATATTAAAAAGTTGTTCTTCATATGATGAATAGAATCCAAGTTCCCAGTATTTTAAAAGTCTCCAGCAAATCGCCTTCCGTACGATTAGAAGGTGGTCGGAAAAAGGATTGAATTGACACTTCGAAAAGTTAAGATAAATTGGACAGCCCCACAACGGCAGTCATTTTATGAGCTTGCTTTCTTTCGAATCAACAAATTAAATGTATAAGTGAAGGTCTTTTTACACTAACTTTGGGGTTGATTTTTTATAATAATAACTTGTCTTTTATATATTTTACTTATTCATACGTAAATTTGAAACAAAAAAACCAATAAATGTATTCTATATTCTATTCTAGTTTTCTATTTAATACAGAGTTAAAAATAAGATTAGATATGTCTTCCAAAATGTCACAATTCAATATTCCTTTAGAATGTATTCAATCTGCAGTATGGAGCGTGCGTTTCTACAAATCGGGAATTTTTCAAAAGGTCGGGATGCTTTTATAATGATTGAGTTTTAGCGGTGACGAAAACCAACCATAAAGCGAATCGTTACGACTTTTCTCTCCCACCTTCAGACCAGGAGTTGGCTATTACAATGGAACACACTCCTGTTCAAGTAGGAAGCAACTTTGCTAACTTTCCAAAGAGATTCTCCACCCTGCATTACTTTCAACTTCTCCGACTTAGACCATGCTCCTGGTACTTTCAAAAAATCTATCTACTTCCGGATGTCGAGCAACTGATCGAAAGTCCAGTTGTTTGTTCAACTTTTCTTGTTTTCTTTAAATGGGATCATAATATGAGGCAAATAAAAAGAAAGGAGGAATTTCCATGTCAATTCTTAAATTCCATACAAATTCTCTAGAAATTCCATAAAAATTTTTCAGGATATTCTGTGTGCACTTTTTTATATAGGACATTATTTATTTATTACTTGACTTTGAATAAAAATAGTTTACACTTTTGATTTTTAATTAATTTTATGTTTATTTATATTTTACCTACTTATACACTTTTTTCGGCTTCCAAGTTATTTTAGAATCATTTCTGTTCTTCAGAAGCTCCCTTCAAGGCTTTAGAAGAATTGGCTGACGAAAATCCATTTAGACTACTGGTCTGACAAAAAATTGCTTAAACTCCTCATTTGATACATTCTCTTTTCCTGCGTCAATTATTACTTTGAAATGTTTTCTGACATAAACTAAATTTTCTTAAAAGGAATTGGCTGACCAAAAAGTGCGTATATCACTGATTCCTTCGATTCATATTTTATAATTTTTTCCCCCCTCGTTATTATTGTGGAGTAAATCCCAGTAAAAATGTAAAAATATAAATAGTAAAAATGTTTACTGTAGTTAATTAAAATTCATATAAATTAAGATAATTTTTAATTTACTTATTTTAAATGTATTTTTTATAACACATGCATGATTTCAGCCCTTTTTGATGCCTATTAAGCGGGGCTAAACCTCTACTTTTT
>JBAGKK010000532.1:208200-223595 GCA_037177015.1 Euceroptres primus | reverse complement strand
TTCCACAAAACAATTATCCAGTGCAGTGTCCTTTGCTAAAAATTAGAAAGTGAATTACAATCCATTTGGGACAGTGTGTCGTTACTGTCATTAAAGTGAACATAATAGTAAATTAATTAATTAATTAATATATTTTTAAAAAATTCAAAAATTCAAAAAGTTTTGTGACCAAATTGTGTCATTATTACAATAACAATTACATTGTTCCTTAAAGTTTATTTTACAACTAAGTAGATCTTAAGAAATAGACCCCATAGCCAATGAAATATTATCAACGACTAAAAATTATGTCCACTAGTATTTATTTGATAAAGCAAAAATTTAAATTGTAAACAAATTAGTGAACAAAAGTTATATCTTCATTATTTGCTACATTTAAATGCACTAAACCAACATTTTCAGGAGAAAATGGAAATAAAATAATGTTAAATTAAAAGTACAAGACATTAGACTTCAATTCCTAATTGTTTATAACAATTTAATAAACAAATACGAAATTGAGGCATTTTTAATTAGACAGATTTAGCTTTTTTAGCAGAATTATCTATAAATAATTCATCAATGACCTTCTGCTGTGATAGTTAGCACTGCAACAATAATCGTGTATTATTTAAACAAATTTAATAAAGAAATGGATTCTTTGACCATTTTTGAGTTGATAAGCTTCGTTTTTTTAACAAAATCAATAACTAGTATGTTGCCAATGTGTCTTATTGTTCTACTTTACACTTAGGCATCAATTGTTTAGTGTTTAAAGTAATTTAGTTAACAAATTAATTATTTAAGCATTTTTGAATATAGATATTTTGTTTTTTCAGCAGTATCAACTATAAAAATCTCAGAGATAGTCTATTGTTATGATGATTCGCAGTTAAACAATAATTGTTTAAAAAAACGAAGTTTATCTATTGAAAAATTTCCAAAAAATACATTTGTTTATTAAATTTGTTTGAACAATATATCATTGTTGTCTAACTGCAAATTGTCATGGCAAAAGACCATTGGTGACATATTTTTAGTTGATTCTGCTAAAAGAAACGAAACTAATTTATTAAAAAACAGCCAAGCAATGCATTTGTTTATTAAATTTTTTAAAATACTGTACAATTATTGTTTAACTGCGAATCATCATAGCAATAGACTATCTCTGAGATGTTTGTACTTGATTCTTCTGAAAAAACAAAATTTCTATATTGAAAAATGCTCAAATAATTAATTTGTTAACTAAATTTGTTTAAAGAATAAACAATTGATGCCTGAGTGTAAAGTAAAACAGCAAGATACATTGGCCGCATACTAGTTATTAATTCTGCTGAAAAGACGAAGCTTATCTATCAGTTAAAAATATCAGTTAATTTAGAAAAAAGCAACAACGGTTGCAAAACTGCCAAACTTCCGCTTTTTGGAAAAATTGGGCGACGAGATAAATCAGAACTTTCCTGATAATTAAAAATTTTCACTTTTCTTTGCTCCGGATGTTTGATAAGAGTCTTCTTGTTACAAAAAAACGTTTACCGAACCGCAGAATTAATTAAAAATATCAGTTAACTCAGGAAAAAGCAACAACGGTTGCAAGAATGCCAAATTTCTACTTTTTGGAAAAACTATCCGACGAAATAAATTAAGTTAAAAATATCAGTTAACTTAGAAAAAAGCAAGAACGGTTGCAAAAATGCCAAATTTCCACTTCTTGGAAAAACTGGCTCACGAAATAAATCAGGGCTTTCCCGATAATGAAAATTTTCCCTTTTTCTCTGCGGGGGAAGTTTTTTCAGAGTCTCTTTATTTACAAAAAGGCGTTTTCTGGACTGCAGGATCAATTAAAAATATCAATAAACTTAGAAAAAAGAAACAATGGTTGCAAAAATGCCACATTTCCACTTTTTGGAAAAACTGGCACACAAAATAAATCAGGGCTTTTCTGATAATTAAAAATTTGCACTTTTCTTTGCGAGGGATTTTTACTCAGAGTCTCCTTTTTACAAAAAAACGTTTAACGGTCCGCAGGATTAATTCAAAAAATAGGTCAACTTAGAAAAAAGCAACAAAGTTTGCAAAAATGCCAAATTTCCTCTTTATGGAAAAATTGGTCAATGAAATAAAATCGGTATCTTCTCAATAATTAAAATTTTCCCTTTTTCTTTGCTCCGGATGTTTGATAAGGGTCTCCTTTTTACAAAAAAATGTTTACCGGGCCGCAGGATTAATAAAAAAAAATAGCTCAACTTAGAAAAAAACAACAACGGATGCAAAAATGCTAAATTTCCTCTTTATGGAAAAATTGGTCAATGAAATAAAATTGGTGCTTGCTCAATAATTAAAATTTTCCGTTTTTCTTTGCGGGGGATGTTTGCTCAGAGTCTCCGTGTTACAAAAAACCGTTTACCGGGCCGCATGATTAATTAAAGAAATAGATTGACTTAGAAAAAAGCAACAACGTTTGCAAAAATGCTAAATTTCCTTTTCGTGGAAAAATTAGTCAATGAAATAAAATCGGAGCTTTCTCAATAATTAAAATTTTCGCTTTTCCTTTGCGGGGGATGTTTGTTCAGAGTCTCCTTTTTACAAAAAAAAAAAAATGTTCACCAAGCCGCAGGATTAATTTTAAAAAAAAGGTTGACTTAGAAAAAAGCAACAACGTTTGCAAAAATAAAAAATTTATTTTTTGTGGAAAAATTGGCCAAGGAAATAAAGTCGATGCTTTCTCAATAATTCAAACTTTCCCTTTTTCTTTGCTCCGGAAAATTCATAGTTAATATTATCTCAGCTTCGGATTTTTTAGAAGCCTTTGTCACTTTATTTGGACCCGCTTGGCAGTTAGTTAGGTGTGTAATTATGAATGTTTTTAATTTGTCGTTCGACATTTATGGTTCTTGGGAGTTTGAGCCTGAGTGCATTGTTCTGTGTGGTCACTTTACAAGCGACCTTTTCTCTGACCATCGACGAACCCTTCCTAATTTGGCATTACTACTTGCAATAAATATTTTTTTGAATGCTAATCCATCTCATTTAGTTATTTCTTTATATTATGGGATTTTTAATTTCGTAGAAAAAATTTTTTTAACGTCACATATCTTACATAAATGTTTATTGCAACTGGAATATTTGAACAGATCTTAGAAAGCAATTAATAATAACAGAACTGTTTTGCTTTTTCAGTCCAGGCGTTTGGGACAAAGGTAGCCATAAAAGTTGTATTTATCTTGCAAATTGAAATTCTCCGAAAGAGTTTGGTAGGGAGGTAAGCCTTTTGTTTTCAAAAATCGGAAAATGCAACAGTGAGAAAGGAAATAAGAAATCGACAAAATAGGATCAATTCTGAATTATATTTTGATTCGAGAAGTTCGGTATGTTGTGAACTTGTCTAAAATAGAAAATAGTTCGGTTTTAGATTTGAATAAGTTCGGAGTTCTTTTATTATAAGTGGTGGTTTACGAATAGATGGCGCGTAATAACGTCTCAATGTTAATAAAAATGACTAATATGCATCAAGTTAATAAATTCATGTTTGGAAACCAATTGGGGTGAGTTGGGGAATGGTGTTGTTTTCCGTAGGATGTAAAAATGGGAATCTATATACTACAGGGTGTAAAATAGTAAAAATGAGCTGGAGCGAGTTTCAGCATGTCGTCCCAGTATCCAAAAATGATTGTTTCGATCGTTTGAAAATATTTTTGAGATGGTTTTTCCTCCTTGATAAAAATAATTGTATACCCCTATTGAAATAAATCCACCCAAACGGTAATTTTTAAAACTCAAATAGCTGAAAATATAGGTATAAAAGTATTAAAAGCACAAAAAATAAAACAGTTCGCAAGAAAATATTTAATTTTACTTTCGAGAATCGCAATTGGTATCTTAAATCCTTTTTTCCTTTTTTCAAGCAAAACACTTAAATTAAGTTTTAAAACTTTCATTTTTATTACAAAATTGTAATTTACTCTAAAAGGATTCAAGGTTAATCCAATAATTAATGGATATCAATGAATAATTGCTCCAATAATAGAAAAACAGCACCTTGATAAAACATAATGAAAATGAGCTACCACATAATATGTATCATGTACTATAATATCAATTGATGAATTAGATAAAGTAATCATAACCAAGCTCTTTACTGCTAATAACCCCTTCATTAGGATCGTCATAAACTCGTAAAACTGTCAACTTGGAGAAAACAAGTCTATTTTGTTTTGCAATTTTGATGCATTTATTCAACTTTTTTTCGCCTCGTTTTTTGAAAAATCAATAATTCAGCTCTTGACGAAGAAACTGTTTCAATTTGAAATTTCTGAACATAGTTTTGGACCTTGAAACAGGCCTTTGAAAATTGCGATTTTAGGTAAAAATCATACTTTTTAATGGTCAATCCCTTATTTTTAATATTAATATTTTATTTTTAAAAAGTTTCTGAATATATCTAAGACTCCTCGGAAACACCTCTTTAAAATTTCAGGCAAAAAAGTTGATAACTTCGGAGTCATAATAGAGAATGAAAAAAAAGTCAATTTTTCCCATCTTATTTAAATAGAAAATTGAACCTCTAAATATTATTTTAAAAATCTAAAAAAAACTCGAGTATCTTCGCATTAACTAACGTTATTCGTTTTGCAAACCCGAAAAATCGAAAAGTGTTTTTTTCCGGTCACATAATGTACTATTTTTATTCACTTAAAATACTTTTTAATATTTTCTTTTACTATCTTTTAACAGTAGATAATACAATGTTTCACACGCGTTTCAGCGCGCGTATAAAATTGCTAGTCTACAACAACAAAAAACTATCATAAAATGAACAATAAAAGTTCAAGATGATTTGTGAGGAACATGAGCATATAATTCTAATTTCTTGCAGATCATTTTGAACTTATTTCTGTTTCATCCTGAACTCTCATTTTTTCTCTGCCGGTGAGCTTCTCTAATTAAAAAATCCGAACAGAAATTGCTGAAGTTTGAAAGAAAATAAGTAGAGCAAAGTTTAGTGAGATGAGTAAAGTGAAATTACTTCCTTGTTTGCTGAGGAGTTATCTTTACATCAATGGATAAAATTGGTAGTAGCACCCACGAAGGAGTTCATCTACCGATCGAAGTATAAAACGCGTCGATGCGTAGCAAAGTAAATACAGTAAAGGTAGGTACTATCTATTTATATACGTGATGGAATGCGCTAAGTACTCAGGAAGCCAGCACTCGCTTCTTGCGCTCATCGTTCAGCGGCTGTAATTACTGGACGATTACTGAATCAACACCTGCTACCTTCAGGCTCTGTTGCTAGGCTACGGAAAACAATCTCGAAATGGGCACTTTAGTCCAAAACACTCACTATTTTCTACTCAATGTCAAAATCTTATAAATAGACTTTAGATTTATCCGAAGGCCCGCAAATTATACCATTTATCATAATAAATAAAAATCAAGTCTAACAGAAATAAAAATAATAAACTCTCACAGTGACGAGAATGTAATAAAACTTTAAGACCTCGAAATCTCAACTCATAATTTTTCAACCAATTTCTCTTTTTGAAGATTTTAATCCTGGAAATAAAAAAAAAACCGGAGTCTATAAAATTGGGACGACTTTTTAATGGTGACAGATTTTTGGATTAATTTTTGTTTCAATTGATATGTAATCGACCTTTATCGACATATCGGAAGTATGATAAATCCATGATGGAAATGCACCCCTTGCAGGGGTATCAATTTCTCTTCTTGAACATTTTAATATTGGAATAAAAAAAACTGGGGTCTATAAAAATGAGACGACATTTTAATGATGACAGATTTTTCGATTAATGTTCATTCCAATTGATATATAATCAACACTTGTCGACAGATCGGAAGTCGACCTTTAAGATATAACTGATAAATTCAGGACGGAAATACACCCCTTCTGCGGGGGGTATTTTTTTCTCGCAAAAGTTTCGTTAGTCACGGCGGGGGGTCCTTTCACTTCATCTGTGAGAAGCCTTAAAAAAAGCGTCGAACAAACGTATATATGCATAGCAGCAGTTAAAGCAGGAGGAGACGATTATCGCACCCCAGCAATCTCTCATTATCATTCCCGACACTCTCTTGCTCCCTCTCAAGGAATTACTGCTCGTTTTTACTCTCATCGACCGAACGAAGACAAGAGAGATCGACTCCTAAGCAGACGTGAGCACAATGACTGGTGTAAGTCTCTTAAAAATTGGAAAAAAAAAATTTCAAGTGGTAATCAATTTTTCATGGAGACTCATCATCTACGTTAAACGGTTGTAAGATTCAAGACCTTCAGATAATTAAGGAAACAAGGAATAATTTTGGGGTAAACAATATTTAAAATTGATGAAAATTTAGAAGAGGTCAACGCCAAAAGAAGGTAACCGCCAAATTTTGAAATGTTCAGAATTGGTTGCTAATTTAAAGTTGACCTTCTTTCAATTTTGGAAATATATGTTACACGTAATTAAATTTAAGACCTATTGATATAAATACATAAAAATTGTCACTTTTGTGATAGTGTTGCTTCTGTTGGATTTGGACCCAAGATATCGTGTCGTTTCCGACCGGGAAAAAAATGAGAGGAGAAAAAAAGGTGTAAGTAAGGTTAAAGGGGGAGGAAGGGGGTCGTGAGGAGGAAAGAAAAAAAGATCGAAATACGGGGAGGTAGGTAGAAATGTGGCCCGGTATAGTCGTGTCCTTAATTGACAGGCTGTGGTCTCCGTGTCCTTTGGGTCCGTGGCAGGACCTCGTTAGCGAGACTCGAGGAGGATGGCAGTCAGAATGCCATCTGCAGGTATATACAGGATCTTTCCGGGCGAGGAGACGTCTTTAAATTAGTCTGGACACATTATCTACCCGATAACGCGTTCCTCTATATATTCTATAGGTATATTTATACTGCACTCTCTCGACAACCCCTCGCGCAAATATCACTCCTCCAATCGATGTACCAACTTCCACTTGTCCATTATAATTCTTTCCCTATTTACTCGACTAAACCATGCATGCTTCCAATTTTTAAACATTGCAAATAATAAAAAAACTCTTTAAAAATTATTAGTTACATGTTTAATTTAATTACTTGGATTCTTTGTGCACACCAGATGAAAAGATTGTAAGACTGCATAGGATTGCATGGAATTGCAAGTAAGACCAGAGATTACCAGACTGTCAAATATCACAAGATGGCCAGAGATTACAATATTGCCAAAAATTGCACGAGATTGCATAGAAATTGCAAAGAAATTACATGGGACTGCACGAGATTGAACTGAATTGCATTGGATTAAAAGAGATTGTATAAGATTGAATGGGATTAAAGGATTGCTGAAATCAAGATTGCATGGGATTGTATGAAATTGAGTAGCATGTCATAAAATTGCTTCGGATCACATAAGATTGTATTGGATTGCAAAAAAGCCAGAGATTACAAGATTGTAAAAGATTGTCAGAGATTACGAGATTGCAAAGATTATATGAGATTGCATGGGATTACATAGGATTGTACGAGATTGCATGAGATTGCAAGAGATTGAATGAAATAAAAATTTACCGAAATTCCAAGATTGACAGAGATTGCATGTGATTGTATACCGATTGCAAGATTGAACAGGATTGAATAGGATTAAAGGATTGCATCAAATTGCATAGGATGGCATAAGATTTCATGGGATTACATAAGATTGTATTGGATTGCAAAAAAGCCAGAGATTACAAGATTGTAAAAGATTGCCAGAGATTACGATATTGCAAAGATTATATGAGATTGCATGGGATTGCATAGGATTGTACGAGATTGCATGAGATTGCAAGAAATTGAATGAAATAAAAATTTACCGAAATTCCAAGATTGACAGAGATTGCATGTGATTGCATACAGATTGTAAGATTGCACAGGATTGAATAGGATTAAAGGATTGCCAAAGTCTCAAGTTTGACAAAGATGGCATGAAATTGCATAGGATAGTATAAAACTGCATAGGATTGTATGGGATTGGATAAGATTGTATTGGATTGCAAGAGAGTTAGGATTACAAGATTTCAAAAGATTGCCCGAGATTACGAGATTGCAAAGATTATATGAAACTGCATGGGATTGAATAGGATTGCACGAGATTGCATGAGGTTGAACGAAATAAAATGATCACCAAAATTCCAAGATTAACAGAGATTGCATGTGATTGCATACAGATTGTAAGATTGCACATGATTGAATTGGATTAAAGGATTGCCGAGGTCTCAAGTTTGTCAAAGATTGCATGAAATTGCATAGGATGGTATAAAACTGCATAAGATTGCATGGGATTGGATAAGATTGTATTGGATTGCAAGAGAGTTAGGATTACAAGATTTCAAAAGATTGCCCGAGATTACGAGATTGCAAAGATTATATGAGATTGCATGGGATTGCATATATTGCAGGTGACTGCATGAGATTCAATAGGATTAAAGGATTTCTGAGATCTCAATATTGTCAAAGATTACATGAGATTACATAGAATTGCATAGGATGGCATAAGATTGCATTATATAGGTGGATTATATAGGACGACATAAGAGTGCTTGGGATTTCATAAGATTGTATTGAATTACAAGAGAGTCGCCGAAATTACAGGATTGCCTAAGATTACGAGATTGCAAAGATTATATAAGATTCAATGGGATTGCACGATATTGCATGAGATTGCATGAGAATGAATGGAATCAAATGATTACCGAAATTACAAGATTGACAGAGAATGCCATGTGTTTGCATACAGATTGCAAGATTTCACAGGATTGAATGGAATTAAAGGTTTGCTGAGGTTACAATATTGTCAAAGATTGCATGCAATTTTACAGGATGGCGTAAGATTGCATAGGATTGCATGAGATTTTAATCAGATTGTATTAGATTGCAAGAGAGTCAGAGATAACAAAATTGCAAAAGATTTCCAAAGATTAGGAAATTGCAAAGATTATATGGGATTGCATATGATTGCAGGAGACTGCGTGAGATTGAATGAAATTAATGGATTGCTGAGATCTCACTATTGTCAAAGATTGCATGGGATTACATGGAATTGCATAAGGCGGCACTATATTGCATGGGATTGCATAGGACGACATTAGATTGCATGGGATTGCATAAGATTGTATGGATTTACGGGAGAGTCGCAGAGATTACAAGATTGCCTAAGATTACGAGACTGCAAAGATTATATGAGGTTTAATGGGATTGCACGAGATTACATGAGATTAAATGGGATTAAAGGGTTACCGAGACTGCCAGATTGAGAGATTGCATGGGATTGCACATAAATTTCATGAGATTACAAGATTGCATGGGATTGCATAAGATTGTATGGGATTGCATAAGATTGCATTAGATTGAAAGAGATTGCACTGAATTGAAAGAGATTGCATGAGATTGAATGGGATTAAAGGATTGTTGAGATCTCAATATTGTCAAAAGTTGCATGGGATTACATAGAATTGCATAGGGCGGCATTGTATTGAATGGATTGCATAGGATTGCATAGGATTGCATAAAATTGTATTGGTTTACAGGGGAATCACAGAGATTACAAGATTGCCTCAGATTACGAGATTGCAAAGATTATATAAGATTCAATAGCATTGCACGAGATTGCATGAGACTGAATAGGATTAAAGGCTTCCCAAATTGCCAGATTGTGAGATTGCATGGGATTGCATATAAATTGCACGATATTGCAAGATTGCACGGGATTGCATATGAATGCGTTGGATTGAAAGAGATTGCACTGAATTGAGAAAGATTACATGAGATTGAATGGGATTAAAAGATTGCTGAGGTCTCAAGATTGTCAAGGATTGCATGGAAAGGCATAAGATGGCATAAGATTACATAGGATTGCATGAGATTGCATAAGATTGTATTGTATTGCAAGAGAATAAGAGATTACAAGATTTCAAAAGATTGACAGAGATTAGGAGATTGCAAAGATTATATGGGATTGCATAGAATTGCACGTGATTGCGTGAGATTGAATGGGATTAAAGGATTGCTGAGATCTCAATATTGCCAAAGATTGCATGGGATTACATGAGATTGCATAAAGCTGCATAATATTGCATAAAATTGTATTGTTTTACAAGAGAATCACGGAGATTACAAGATTTCCTGAGATTACGAGATTGCAAAGATTATATGGGATTCAATGGGATTGCACGACATTCCATGAGATTTAATGGGATTAAAGGCTTGTCGAGATTGCCAGATTGAGAGATTGAATGGGATTGCATATAAATTGCATGAGATTGCAAGATTGCACGGGATTACATACGATTGCATTGGATTGAAAGAGTTTGCACTGAATTGAGAGATATTACATGAGATTGAATGGGATAAAAGTATTTCTGAGATCTCAATACTGTCAAAGATTGCATGGGTTTAAATGGAATTCTATAGGGTGGGATTATATTGAATGGATTTCATAGGACGGGATAAAATTGCATGGGATTGCATGAAATTGTATTGATTTGCAGAAGAATCACAGAGATTACAAGATTGCAAAGATTATATGAGATTCAATGGGATTGCGCGAGATTGCATGAGATTGAATGGGATTAAAGGCTTTCCGAGATTGCCAGATTGAGAGATTGCATGGGATTGCATATAAATTGCATGAGATTGCAAGCTTGCACGGGATTGCATATGATTGCGTTGGATTGAAAGAGATTGCACTAAATTGAAAGAGATTACACGAGATTAATGGGATTAAGGGATTGCTGAGATCTCAAGATTGTAAAAAATTGCATGGGATTACATGAAATTGCTCAAGATAGCAAAAGATTGTATTGGATCGCAAAAGAGCCAGAGATTACAAGATTGTAAAGATTGTATGAGATTGCATGGCATTGCATTGGACTGAACGACATTGCATTGGACTGCACGACATTGCATGGGATTAATGGATTGCCGAGATTGCAATATTGACACAGATTGCATGGAATTGCTCGATATTGCTTGGGATTGTTGAAGATTGTGTTGGATAAATAGAGATTACATAAGATTGAATGAGATTAAAGGATTGCCGAGATCTCAAGATAGTTAAAGATGGCATGGATTAAATGGAATTGCATGAGCTTTTATAGGATGATATAAGATTTCATGGAATTGCAAGAGGCCAGAGATTACAAGATTGCAAAATATTTCCAGAAATTTCGAGACTTAAAGATTATATCAAATTGCATGAAATTGCAGGGAGTAGAATGGATATTATATGGAATGGCATAGATATTGTTGCTTTCATTTGTTTACTTTCCTATGATAGTTTGATTTAAAAAAGTCTGCTTCTTATTTTAAATATTTAAAAATCTGTTAAATTTAAAGCTCATTAAAGTTACTTGAATCTTGAAAGAATTTCACAATTGATTGCCAATCAGGTACTCCAGAGCCTTTCTAAAAATTGTTCCCCAAATCTCCAAATCAGCATGCTTACAAAGTTTTCAAAAGACTTACCTAAAACAGTTGAATGATCCTCGGTACCTGGCAATCATGGTGATCATCCCCTAGGCTCCTTTCAATAATTCAAGAAGCTCAATCTCATCCCTGCAACAGATAATATAATCCCTTAACGATCAGAAGACACACAATACTCGATTTGTTTATTATGCAAAATCTATTGAATTGCGTGTGGTCAATTATATTATGTTAAGTAGAGCATCCAGATCGGGTGACGTATCGGACCATGAGATCTTAGGGGTGGCATTTCTCCCCATTCCCTCGACTCTTTAATAACGCATTGTGTCCCTGGCATATTAGGTTTATGCTAATGTCCAAGATGCCCGACGTTGTGATTGAATCTGTGACTGCTGTACATTCATCGACCACGTGGGACGATTCATAATGGATGAAAGATGCCGCGAAAACCGACCTACAGTCTCGAGAAACAGATTCTGACTTATGACAATGAGTTTCTTCGCTACCTGAAATTAGGACCTCATCCATAACAATGCACATTCAAGGTATTGCTCGAAATGAAGATCTGAAGCTGGACCATAGTTTTGAATAATGAAAATAATTTGATGATAAAGATCGAGTGGGCACTAGAAATGATGGTTTCATTACTTCCAGAAAGAAAAGACCTCCGTCGATGTATTCTAGATAAAAGTAATGAGAATTCTGGATGTGAATCCAGTATTCATCCAACCAATCTAAAATACTATCACCATTCAGATTATTGTCTCCTTAGCCTGAAAATAATATTCTTAAGACCCCACACATCCTCAACATCTTCATCATCATCACTTTCCTCATTTAGTTTCCAACAGCTTTTCAATTTTTCAATCGAACAATTGAGCGATTGTAATACAAAGTGAAGAGCACTTGTTGATGCAGTGAGTGGAGGATGATAGAAGATCAATCGGGATGAACGACTTCTCTTTTCCAGAAAGTCAGGACAAGCTTACTAATTCGTCACCTCATAAGATTCTCGATGGGAGGATTTACGCCGTGGTAATGCGAATTCTCGTCTGCACGTCACTACTCTGCATGCGATGCGAACGCGTGGGAGGCGTTTATAAAAGGATGAAAGGTACCGCAGAAATGTATTCACGACCTCTGCAGCAGACTCGTACACCTACGAGACCTGCCGCCGTTTCAAGGTCGTAGACCCTCATTCGACCGCTTCGACATCATCGTGACGCAGAGAGACCTGGGACATATTGATGGAACGGATCCAGTTTCGATGTCGACGACCTTTCCAACTCCGGATTACTCGTCTAGATCCGCCTCGTTGAATATCATAAATATATCAACGCCACTATCACTTTAATTCAATTTTGCATCCAACATAAGAAGCATAACCATATAATAACCATATAAAATAACCAATAATAACCATATAAAATAACCATATAATAACCATATAAAATGTTTATTAATGCGATTTATGAGATTCTTCAGTTCAGCTAACTGCATTTATCTGTATAAGCTCAAAACTAAACTAATTAGTAAGTATTACTAAGTGAATCAGTAGTTTTCTACTAAATAAGCTTACTAAAGCAATTAATAAACGACTTCTCTTGATTTCATTCAGGGTTGCTACAAAATTCCCTGACTTTTTCCTGACCAATTTTTCATTTTCCCTGACCGTCATCTGTCATTATAATTATATAATTCCGGGATCACAATGGTTTAGCAGTGGTTCAATTTCAGGGAAGATAGGGGATTTCTTCATGACTTCTGGAGTTTTCAACAAACTTTTAAAATCTTTTAGAATATTTTTATTTTCCATAAATCACTTGTAGATTCATTAAATCTTTCGAAATCCCAAAAAATTCTTTACAATCTAGATTTTTAAGTGTTTTAGAATCTTTAAGAGAGACTTCCTGATTCTTCCAAAAATCTTCTATAATGTTCTACAATTTTCTAGTCTCTTTCAGACATTTTTTTAAAGACTTTCAAAAAGTCTACAGAATTTTAGGAAGATTCTGAAAATAGACTAGAAGATTATTAGATCTTTAATTATTATACAGATAGACTATTAGATTATTAGAATATTTTCTGTAGACTTGAGAAGATTCTGAAGAATTCTAGAAATTCTAATGCACTTCAGAATTCTGCAGAATTCTAGAAATTCTAATGCACTTCAGAATAATGTGCTTAAAGTTTTGAACGTGTTCGAATGAATGAAATTTGTTGTTTCATTTCATTTCAAAACTCAAATTTCTTCTAAAATATTGATTTATTAATATAGAAACTAGTGTAAAGATAAAGAAGGTTATAATATTTCTTTTTATTTTGTAGATTGAACCAAATTTCAAGATAAATTTGATTTCAGAAAAAAAGTTTGTTTATTTAAACGTTCAAAAATTTAGGTACATTTCAGAATTTTCTTGAGGATTCTATAGGAGATTTTAGACGATTTTAGAAGATTCTGGAACATTCTCGAATATTTTGCAGAATATTAAAGAATTTTTAAGAATTCCTTAAGATTGTAAAAGATTATTATACGAGAATCCAGAAAATTTTAACTGTTTTTGGAAGAATTCAGAAGAATCTAAATGATTGTAGATTTTAAAACAGTTTAGAATATTTTGGAGAATCTTTACAGATTTCAGATAAGTTTTGAAGATTCGAAAGAATTTGAGAGAATTCCGGTAATCTTTTGTAGGCTTTGGAGGATTCTAAAAGATTCTGTAGAAAATTGTAAAAGGTTACGGTTACAGATTCAGAAAATTTTAGAAGATTCTGGAAAAGTCTAGTACCTATATGTTGTCGAATATTGAACAATTTTGGGATATAAGTTTAAAAAATGATTGTAGGAGAACCCAGAAGATTCTAGAACAGTCTAAAATATTTAGGAGAATTTTTAAGGATTTTAAATCAGTTTTAAAGATTCTGGAGGATTTTAAGAGATCTTAGGAGACTTCCATAGATTTTGAAAATTTAGAAATCATAGGAAATTGAAGAAAACATTAAAAGAGTTTTTGAAACTCACAAGTTTCTATTTCTCATAATTCTTGGAAAATTATTGGGAAATTTGAATATAAAAACGGAAAAAAGGGGGAAAAAGAAATGAAACTTTAAAAAAAGTGATTTTAAGAAATTTGGAGAATAATAGGGGAAAGGGGGAAAAGGGAATAGGGGATTGACTGTGATCCCTGATTTTGTAATATTATAATTATATAATTATAATGATTTTTAAATTACAATTATAACTTATTGAGGTATAATTATAATTTTTTAGATAAAAAAAAATTTCCTGACTCTTTGAAGGTTTTGCCTGACTTCCCTTGACCATTTTTAAATTCCTTGACTTTCAAGAATTCTCTGATAAGCTGTAGCAATCCTGTCTTTCGAAGAAAACTACTAATTAAAATGTAGAGAGATAAGAATTCCACTCTCTAAATCTGAATCAGTGAGAAGTGTGTCAATAAATCAAATCAATAAGGATTTTCACTGACAATCAGTGAGATTTCACTGAATAAGTGACACACTTCACGCTCATTCAGATTTAGAGAGCAGGACTATGAGTAAAATTCAAGGACTTTTTCAGGTTTTTCCAGGTGAAAAAAATTCAAGGAATTTTCCAGGTTTTCAAGGATTTCCAGAACGCTATACACCCTGACTTAATGCAATGGGTTTTAAAAGTTTTAAAATGTTTTTTATTTAATGTTCTGAACATAAAAATATGAATTTCTTTTTAATTTAACATTAAAATAGTTTATATTATCGAAGAAGTACAAAAGGAGCTTTTTCAACTAAGCCCTAGTGGTTAATGCTTTTAGGACGAACATTTTTGTATGTTTTTAAAAGTAACATTAGGCTATTTTAAATAATGAAATGTCACTGTGAGTTAAACGAGAGCATAGGTTTTAAATCTATGTAATATAAATATTTTAAGTTCTACTAATCCCTAGTGACTAAAGTGCGATAATATATA
>JBAGKK010000532.1:176097-195633 GCA_037177015.1 Euceroptres primus | reverse complement strand
TAAATGTAATAAACAATTTTTAAATAGCAAAAAAAGAAAGAAATGAGAAGAACTTTTCTGAAATGTCATACTTGTTTAAAAATTTGGCTGGTGCGAATTTGCACTAGTGTGGCATTTAAGGGTTAAAGTTCACCTATAAACTGCCTTGAAAGTGATTAGCGCAACTGGAAAGTGTCTTCCTACTTTTCACGACAAATTTCTACACGGGTTTCAAGTTTGTACTGCATAAACTTGATTCTTTCAAGTTTATGCAATAAAACTTGAATCCATCGTTGTAAAATTCAATTTTGAATGCTTTCACAAGCTTTATTATTTTCAAATTTATATAGCAATCAAACTTGAATCCTTCTTTCTAATAGGTTTAACGTTGTCCAAGTTTGTATCATTCAAATACTTAAGTCTGAATTTCGCAAACTAGACTTTTTTCAAGTTTATACTACTCAAACTTGACTGCTTCCAAGTTTGTATTGCACAAGCTTGATTGCTTCCAAGTTTATAGCATTCAAACTTGAATCCTTCGTTGCACTCAATTTTAAATGCTTTCAGATTTGTATAATTCAAATCTGATTGTAATCAAAGTTTCTGGCATTCATATCTGATTGCAATCAAAGCTTGTACTGCATAAGCTTGATTGCTTCCAAGTTTATATCACGCAAACTTGAATCCTTCGTTCTAACATTCAGGTTTGAATTTTTCAAAGTTTGTACCTTTCAGATTTATAGCATTCAAATTTGATTGCAATCAGAGTTTGTAGCATCCAAGGACACAAATTTGATTGCTTCCAAGTCTGAATTGCACAAACTAGACTACTTACAAGTTAGTAACTGCTCAAACTAGACGGCTTCCAAGTTTATACTGCTCAAACTTAACTGCTTCCAAGTTTGTACTGCACAAGCTTTATTACTTCCAAGTTTATAGCATTCAAACTTGAATCCTTCGTTGTACCATTCAATTTTGAATGCTTTCACAAGCTTGATTACTTTCAAGTCTGAACTGCGCAAATTTGACTGCTTCCAAGTTTATACTGCTCAAACTTGATTGCTTCCAAAATTGCACTGCTTAAGCTCGATTGCTTCTAAGATTATAGCAATCTTTATGGTCTGTAGCATTCAAATCTGATTTTAATCAAAGTTTGTAGCATTTAATGATAAAAATTTTTTTATCCAAGTTTTAACTGCTTAAGCTTGATGGCTTTTAAGTTTACAGCATTTGAATTGAATTTACAACTTGAATTCTTACTCGTAAAATTCAGATTTGAATTTTACCAAACTAGCAGAATTCAATTTTGAATGTTTCCAGGTTTGTAGCATTTAAATCTGATTGTAATCAAAGATTGTACAGTACAAGCTTGATTGCTTTTAAGTAATTCTTCGTTGTAACATTAATACTCAGTAGGGGATTATATTGATCCTCGATGAAAATAATCATTTATAATATTAGATGTTAATTTTGGCTTTAATTTTGGCTTTAATCAATTTTTCCAAGTTTTTAGTACTCAATTTTGAATGCTTCCAGGTTCGTAACATTCAAATCTGATTGCAATCAAAGTTTGTAACATTTAAACGAGAATGCATTAATCTTAGAGTGTGCTTCCAATTCGAATCTGTTCAAATTTTTAAGATCAAAACTTTGGAAGTATTAATGTTTGGAACTTAATGTTTTCATATTAATAACGTTCAAACTTGAATACTTCCGTATCCAGCGTTCAAATTAAAATTCTTCTAAACTTAAATGCAACTTGCAACTTAAATTCCTTCAACTTGGTAACGTGAATGCTTCCTAAATTGTTAACGTTTAAACTTAAATACTTCCAAAGTATTAATTTTAAAAATTTGAATGGGTTCGAATTGGAAGCACACTATAAGATTAATGCATTCAAGTTGGTGTATCGTTCATTAGTATCAGAAAATGATGAAAGATCATGGTTTTCTACAATCTTTGAAAACATTCTTTATCATTTTAACCTACAAAATAATTATAGTAACCCATGCCTAGTTTGAATTCCACATAAAAATGATGACTTGAATCATCAAGAAATGCCGCTACAATAAAAACTTTTCTCAACTTATAATCCAGTGAGTTTCCAGAACTAATATTGTCTCTTTGAATTCTGAACCAGAAATTATTCTCCCAACTTAAGAATTCACCTCACAAATGCTCGTTACATGATAATTTTCTACACGTTCTTCCAATTTCTGCCTGGATCGAAAACGCCTCTTTTGCAGAACCTGACCAGAAAGAAATCAGCCTTATCTTATCAAAAAATGTAGCCCAGAGGTGACATAATGCCCAGCATGGAGATGAATACAAACTCGAGTGTTCCTAAAATTTATGAAATTAGGATCGAAAACTTTTGTATTGTTCTTGCTAGAGCGCGAGCCGCTAACGCTACGTGATTTGTTTCCGCTATGTATGAGCGAAGCACGGTTCTTTTGATGTATAAAACAACCGGGAATGATTGTCGACTTTTCTCATAAATCCTAGAATTTCTTGGGCTCTACACGGGCGCTGCAGTGTGGGAGATGATTTCCTTGGAATTATGCTAATTGCGTTCCCCGAAACATGTGCTTCGACTCCATCCTGCAGGTACTACTTATAATCTAACTCCCGACTTAACAGAGTATACAGATATATACACGTATACCTGGCGGTATTAAAAAAGACGATGGCACTAAAGTTTCGATGTAAAGTAGGTGGTTCCTTGAATGACGGAGTCGACGTCTATCGTCGCTCCAAAAGTCAACTAAAATAAAAATAAAAATATAAAAATATATAAAAAAGACTATGATATCCTTATCCGTGAGAAAAAACGACATTTTTATGTAAAACGCACCCAATTTGGTCTCGAGTTACTCGACGCAATAATTGGCCTACAAGATTATTAGCATTTTGTTTTCTTAATTATTCATCTTGAGAGTGAACTTTTAAAGCAGGATTACAAAGTTTTTTCAGATGGACTCATTTAAAATATTAAATCATTGACTAAGTTTATAATATTCAAACTTGCACATTTACAAGCTCGTTGCATATATTAAAGTGTTTCCAAGCTTGTTAAATTTATACTTGAATGCCTGCAAGTATGCATCATTAAAACTTGAAGTCCCAAGCATGCGGCATTAAAACTTAAATGCTTCCTAGTTTCTAGCAACTTAACTTGAATGTTTCCAAGTTGGTAACAACTTCACTTAAATGCTTCCAAGTTGGTAGCAATTTAACTTGAAGGTTTCCAAGTTTGTAGCAACTTCACTTGAATACTTCCAAGTTGGTAGCAACTTAACTTGAATTCTTCAAAGCTTGTTACTGATGGGCTCATTTCATTTCATTTCATATTTTAGTTAGCCTTACGATTCTGAATAAATTAATATTGAGATGTCCCTGCTGAAGTTACTCACAAAAAGCTGTTTTTCTGTGCGTGATTGCAACATTACTTTATTAAATCTAATAGCAATTTTATACTCTGAAGCGCGCGTGAAATGTTGCATTAGCAACAGTTAAAAGATAGTAAAAGAAAATACTAAAATATATTTTAAGTGAATACAAAAAACTACTATAAGTTTATGTATGTATATAGAATTTTTAGTAAACTTCATTATACAATTTTGAATTCAGAGGAAACGTATTTAAATATTATTTAAAAATCATTTTCATCAAATTTTGAGCATACAATTTGAGTAGAAAATATATACAATTTTATGTATATAATTCTATATATTAGTGCATTAAAACAATCAAGATTTTAATACAGTTTTCTTTTTAAAAAACATCTAACATCTTTAATTTTCATTCCATTGCCTTATATTTTATGAAAAAGTCAATATTTATAGTCAACTTGATATTCAATTCCTGTAAATATAAAATAAGTGAGGGACAATTGAGAAGTAAGCGGCCAAAAATGAGTAAGTCCATTTAAAAAAAAAAATTGAGATAAGCATAGATTCTATATATTTAGGATCCTAGGAATCTGTCTGTTATTGTTATATTTAGGAAAAAATATTTTTAGGTAAAGAATTTTCACTTTTAAAATATTGTAATTTACCAAAACTGCATAGTGAAGTTACAAAAATGATTTTAAAACAAAAAAAATCATTTGAGGGGATTAAATATCATACACAGTAGTCATATTTATATGAAATACTTTAATTTTTTTTGTTTGTTTCCACATTTAAAACTTGAAAAATCAGTTCATAAGCGGACAAAAGTGAATAAGTCCATTTTAATTTTGTTAATTACTTCAATACAGGACTACGTAAAAATTTTTTGTCTCTCTGATATTTATTGTGGATGTCAACTAATTTTAATGCTGAAATTATAATTTAGATGTTATTTAGATACATAATTTTTGAAATTATCTCAAAAAAATGAAAAATGAACGTATGCACTTTTGGCCGTTTACTCCTCAATTGTTGAATAGTTATACTGAAAAATTACTAATGAGTAAATAAATAGTACAAATTCATGGTTGCTTTTTAAAATAAGTATTCACTTCGCTTTAAAAGGGCGTAATTTTTAGATTTAATATTAATGAAATGCATACCTTTGTGTTAATAATATGTATTTTTGCATAATCTCTGTAAGTCACTTTTGACTAGTGAAAATGTGTCGATTTGTTCACCAAATGATTTAATAACCATTTTTACTAATTTTCAGTCTGATTAGCAGTGAAATACTACTAATTCACTTCAATCACAATACTGAATTTGACTTCAGTAACAAATTTTTCTACTAAATTAATTGGTAGTGCGAATTAATCATTACTATATAAAAATTAGTATACGTAAGTGGTTACTAAATCATGTGAACGTATCGGCAATATTTAAATTTCATTATTATTAAATCTAAAAATTGCGCCCTTTTAAAGCGAAGTGAATAATTATTTTAAAAAGCAACCATGAATTTGTATTATTTATTTACTGATTAGTAATTTTTTGTTATAACTATTCAACAATAATTGTCACTCACTTATTTTATATTTACAGGAAATAAGCATCAAGTTGGCTATAAGTATTACCTTTTTCATAAAGTAATAGGCAATGGAATGTAAACTGAAGAAATTAGAAGATGTTGTTTAAAAAAGAAAACTATGTCAAAATTTTTATTGATTTAATGTACTAATATATAGAATTATATACAAAATTTGTATAAATTTTCTACTTAAATTTTATGCTCTAAATTTGACAAAAATGATCGTTAGTTTTAATTATTTTTCAATATAATTTCAATACATTTCCTTTGAATTGAAAATTGTATAATGACACGTATTAAAAATTCTATACATATTTAAAATATGTATTTAAATTGATTGTTAATGTTTTTAATTAAACGGAATTATTGAATTAAAAACATTAAAGAGTAATTAATAAATTTTGAATTATAATTTAATAATTAAATAAATGAAATCGTTAAAAATTAAATCATTTTCAACACTTAAAATTGTTTGGATTACATTTTAAGTCTTCAAAAATTGTATGTCAAATTAATAGTATTAATAGTTAATTATCTATATATTATTTATACATAATATACAAATAACAAACTATCAGTATTTGCAAAATTTTAGAATTATAAAGTTAAACAGATATGCACCAATTTAATTTTAAAATCATGGGAACAAATTAAAATTATTATTGAAAACAATTGAAAAACGTCAACATCACAACAATTATCAATAGTGAAGCAACTTTACACTGTGAACGGAAACCCATCAAAATTATTATTATTATATATAAAAACCAATCTCAAAATATAAAATATATAAAAAATATATAAAAAAACAAAAGCATCTCTATGAACCAATTTCATGCTACGAACGAAATGTATTAGCTGCGAACAGTTGTAAATTATTATTTAGTAATTTTTAAGTAAAGTGAAAATCATGTAAAAATCATATTTATTTAATTGCAAATAAATGTAATTTTTTGTTTAGAATCTCTTTGGAAGTTCAAAATTAAAAGAAGTCTGTTGAAGGGATCAAATTATAAGGTACTTTTAAAGCCAATACTGGAAAACATTACCCTGGATTTTTTTCATTAAAATGAAGGAAATTATTTCCAAAAATAACTTTAATTTATTGTAAAACGATCATACATCTGACACGATAGGAGTTAAATGGCATGCAAATTGGAAGTTATCTCAATTAACAGACTGTTAGAGGAAAATCCATTAATTCTAAGCATCTGCAGTTAAAAAAATAAAAATAATTGTAATTTACATCTAATCAAACTCCTAGTTCAACATTTTAGAATTTAAAAAATTTAAATGTGCTCAAATTTTGAAACTCAGTAAACACAGACTTTTTTTAATTTTAATTTCCTTAAAATTTGTTTATTTTAAATCCTAAATTACTTAAATTATGAATTACGCATAAATCGTGTAGTTTTCTTCAAAATTAAAACTTTACTTTTTATGGAAAAGATTAAATTTACATTTTCATCTTTAATATTAATTTAATTCTAACTCAGAAAATAATGCAAAAGTGAAAATGGATTAAAATAATAGATTTACTGTTAGTTTCATGGAGTCTGCGTGGCTCGAATGGTAGAGTGTTTGGATTTTATTCTAGCTTGATTTCCGATTGCCACATTGCAGAGTGGCACAGTGGAGTAAAAAAAAACGTTCGTGGACAAATTGTTTTTCAGAAGACAATTGTTATCCGAATTAAAGGTTTTTTTAAAATAAAACCTAATAAAATTTCGCATCGAGCGGTCATGGCGAATTTTTGAAAAAAAATTTATTTTTATTTATTTAATAACAAAAATGAAAAAAAAATTTGACTTTTGAAGTATACCGGTTTTTAACAAATACTTGGATTCATTCAAAAATACCTAGAAAACATGAAGCAACTATCCAAAAAAGACGTCCAATAGCAACGCAAATGTTAAAAAATTTATTGAATTTGTTATAAACAAATAAGTGAATGAAAATGGTTTCGAGGCAGGGATTCATCACTTAAATCGCACAAACTTTGAACAATTTGTAGGTAAAACGTTTTTTAGTTGAATTAATAAACGTTCATAAATAATTTCTTGTTTTATAAGCAAGTTTTATAAATAATTATCCATATCAGGTATTAATGATGGAATCAATAAAGTTTTTTCTATGAAATCGATCATATATTACCTGGAAATGAAACCTAAGTATCATATTTGGTCATCCAATAAAAATGGATAATTGTTTAAACAATCTTAATGAACAAATGCACTATTTGGCTATTTTTGGAAGTACAAACTTGGTTCTTTCAACGCAATCAACTGTAAATAACTATCTTCTAAATTTGTAAGGACATGTCGATGACAATAAATAATTTTTGTTGTAAAAAACAATTGTTTAAACAAATACTCACCACGTTATGTATTTATAAATAAAATTCCACTTTTTTCGCGGACTTAACATCAGCCAGTTATTTAGCAATGACTTCTTGCTATGAATTGCTAAGATTTTATAATTGTTTAAACAAACTTAATCAACAAGTGCATTATTTTGCTATTTTTCAGCATTTAAACGTTGTTTTTTTAGCGTAATCAACTGTTAATAACAAATTGTTAAACTTTTTTAGATACTTCGATAACGATCCACTATTTTGATTGTTATTAACAATGTTATAAACAAATTTTTCTCGGCTAATGTATTTGTAAACTAAAAATTGCGTTTTTCTTCTGGAATATACTTAAAATAACTTGGCAATAATTACTTGCTATCAGTTGATAATAATTGATGATTTGTTAAAGTAAGTTAATTACTACTCGACTTTCTTTTTCGGTTGATGGAATAGTTCAATATTTACTTTGAAAATAACCTTCTGCGATAAAATAATCGGAGTTAGTACTACTGGACAGACACATTGTATGCAAGACACATTGCAAAATAAATCGAACTACTCCATAAACCGAAAAAGAAAGTCGAGTAGTAATTAACTTTCTTTAACAAATCATCCATTTTTATCAACTAATAGCAAGGAATTATTGCTAAGTTATTTTAAGTATATTCCAGAAGAAAAACGCAATTTTTAGTTAACAAAGACATTAGCCAAGAAAAATTTGTTTATAACTTTGTTAATAACTTATTTAAATTTTATCTATTCCAAATTTTTAGAAAAAAACTGTCGCAGCCCGGGTTCGAACCGGGAACTTCCTATTACAAACACGTCAATGTAAAAATAAGTTTCAATCATTACCATCCGATATGGGAGAAATTTGTTAATAACAATAAAAATGTGGAATGCGGATAATATGGTTTTTTATTTCTCTTCCATGAATTGTTTGTCTGCCTGCTTTTGATGCAAAATGAGTGGAAAAGTTTTTGTCTAGAATTATAATATTTGTATATTTAGTTGTGTTTTCTTAATTTTATAAAATAAGCTATACAATTTTTTACCCAGTTATCTTCCCTTTTTCTGTAAATTTGACCTCATAAAATCATGAATTCGATAGGAAAGTTAACAGAATTGAAGTGAATTCAGAAAAAAATGTACTCTTAAATTCACTAGCAGTTAACCCCTCGATACATGCGAAGTATAATTGTTCACGCAGAGATAATAATTATATACGATTTAATTTTACAAATTTTAATTGGTCTCAGGATTGAATCCTTAATTCTAAAAGCTTTCCTCCTTTTATTTCTGGGTCTCATCATATAATTTAAGATGAAACGTGCATTTGGTTTTGGGACGAGGAATGCAAAGTAATTAAAAATAAATTTTCGAGAGTATCTGTGGTTTCTTGGTGTAGGTGCGAAACAGTCATTCGAAATGTACAGCCATTAACCATTGGCATCCTACGGAACTGACGCCACTGAATTAACAAGTACTCGGTGTGCGACCATACATCACACGAGGTGTCAACCGATTCAAAGAATCGTCTTCTCCGATCTTCGAAAGCCGTACACGAAACGATTTACCACTCTCTTTTCTTTCCTATGTGCGTGGTTAATGTATGGTGTTGAGATTATCGCTTCATACACTCATTCCCCTGCGACCTTGAAACGAAATACACGTTGCAAATTAACAGAATCAGAACGAGTTTTCTGCCGAGTAAAAAAAAATGGAGTAATTCTTCAACAATTTTTAACTTCCCTTCCGTTTAATATACAATTAGAAATAAAGTCATGTGGACGTTAAAATGTTTCTATTTATGAAAAAAATTTATTAAGTGGTCAATTTTTAAGTGAGTGTTTGCGAATCAGATAAAGTAACATGAATGTTTAAAATTACTTGTTTATAAGCATAATTAGCATATTTTCTGATGGTTGCGATTTTCGTTAAATGGACATGAGAGACCACAATCAGTTAATGGGAAATACTGATTTCGTGCGAGTATATTCAGAGATCATTTGAAGATTAATTTTAATTTTTTAAAATGACTTATTTATTTCTAAACAGAAGCATTTCCTCGTTTAGTAAGTTAATCAGATTATGAGTAATATACGCGTTGGAGAGAAATACGAAACGAGGTGGATCGATACTTTAAGCACGCAGAAAACCACTTTCGTAGGTCGTTACAATTCCAACCTGTATTAAAAGTTACCCCGTTTTATTTCGATCTAATTTTCGCGATCTTAAATCATGACCCAGACCCGATTGATGGTTGACTTTTATAGAAGTAAAATTAATTTATTATAATACTCTAATGTATATTATCGTATTTAATAATTTAATTTTTTAATTTAATTTATCGTAATTATTAATTTACCTCAAAATAATTAAATTTTACTAACATTGTAAAATAATGCAGGTCCTTACATTTTCTCGAGTTGCGTGACTGCCCAATAAATTAATAACCGTATTTTTTATTGAGTGTCCAGCAAGTCGCCCTCTAACATTTTATTTCATTTTATTGCCTCAGGGTTAGTGAAGCGCGCGTGCATGAAAAAAACACCCCAAATTCCATTCACACACTTATTCACTCATACCAAAAAAAAATTAATTCGATGAAGGATCGCGATATGAGTTTTAGTTCGTTATTCCAGACGAGGCTTTTTGAACAGCGGCGACACTTTTATGTATTTTGGATGGACATCGAGCGGCGTATTAATTCCCCAAATATGCTGACCGGATGTAGATCTACGGGAAGATTAAGGGTTCCTTCGTTTCGAGCACCCGGACTGCACTTCTGCCTTATATATTCCGGTGCATATGACCTACAAAAATGACTAAATAACATCAAGTTTCAATTTAATAAACAGGAAGCTAAAATAATCATAAATAATCATACGAAATTGAATTTACTTGTTTAACCACTTTCTATAAAATTCTAACGAATAATACAAGTTGCACACTTTGAGTTGTCAGTTGATGTTCTTTTTCACAATGTATACTTATGTATCATAAAAATGATATTATAAAGAAATGTGGGTCACACTCATGGATCTGAAATCGATTTTTCTCCTCTGAGAACTAGCAGTTCAGTTAATAAATTATCGCGGAAAGAAATAAAATTGTATATCAATTTTTCTAGTACAAATGATGTTTCTTGGACGTTGGTATAATGAATATCTACGTAAATTTTAAACAGTTTTCAACAAAATTAATAATACCTCATCGTAACCTCATCATAATAACACCTAGCAACCGACAATAGCAACGATTACAGCAAATGATAATAACTTTTAGCAAAGGTCAATAACAAACTTTATAAAGAGTCAATAAAAATTCCTAGAAACGGTCAAAAACAACCCTTAGCAAAAGGAAAAGTCACCTTAGCAAAAATCAATAAGAACCCTTATCAGAAGTCAATAAAAATTCTTAGCAACGGTCAATAGTCCTCATCAAAACAACATCTATGAATGGATCACGTGTAGAAATTTCGAAAGGGTTCTAGTGGGGCTCCGACAAGCTTTCCCTATTTCCCCTCAGGCTTTACTGTGGAAAATTAGTAGGGGCCCCATCAGTTTCGTAACGCTCTTTTTGATCTGGGCCTCACTAGACTATCTAAGTGAATATGCCTGACTACAAAAAGGGCACCGTTAGAGCCCCTATAGGGTCCTCGTTTGATTTAGTTAATTGAAAGTAAGTAAAATAAAATCAGAATATAGGAGTACTTACAAATATTAATTTATTTGCGTCGATATAATAAACACTAGGGTGGGTCGAAAAAAACAAAATTTTATAAATCGGAAATAGAAACTATGTGGAAAAGTAGCGTATTAGGACCCTAAAAAAGTATAACTAATTAGGATTCGATCGATAAACGCCTTGGTTTTGCGCGTTAACAAAATATGTTTGAAAAAACTCTTCTTTTCGTAATTTTGATATTTTCGTGGAGTTCAATTTTTTTTACATTTCTGGAGGCGTTAAACGAATCATCAAATTTTTACAGATTTTTATTTGCAGTCCCATCAGAGATTATTAATGTTTAGTAGACCCCTGTTTTCAAAAAATAATTTTAAAACCTGTAGAGAAATGTAGAGATAATTTTTTCAGGTATCTATTAGAACGTTTTTACTGGTAAAAATACGCTAGAAAAAAATTTGATTAATCTAGGAAATCATAAGTGTAAATATAGTGAATTTTTTAAAAACTGAGTTCTTGATTTTTTTCAATTATTCTTTTTCAACTGACTTTAAATATTATTTTTAACATCTGAGGGTGTTTTAGTGATAAAAATACTCTAACTTTTTGGAAAATATGCTCCCTTTTCGTTTTTGATTCCATGAACTTATCAATTTTTTTTCTAGAGTATTTTTGTCACTAAAATTAAAAATAAAAAAAAATAAATAAATTTATCAGTTATCAATTTTTTTAAGAGTATTTTTATCACTAGAACCCCATCAGATGTTAAGAATAATATTTAAAGTCAGTTGAAAAAGAATAATTTAAAAAAATCAAAAACTCAGTTTTTAAAAAATTCAATATATTTATGCTTATGATTTCTTAGACTAATCAAATTTTTTTCTAGCGTATTTTACCAGTAGAAACGTTCTAGATACCTGAACAAATCCTCTCTACATTGCTGTATATTTTAACATTATTTTTTGAAAACAGGAGTCTACTAAATATTAATAATTTCTGATGGGACTGCAAATAAAAATCTGTAAAAATTTGGTGATTCGTTTAACGCCTCCAGAAATGTAAAAAAAATTGAATTCCACGAAAATATCAAAATTACGAAAAGAAGAATTTTTTCAAACATATTTTATTAAATATTTAAAAAACCAAAAACCAAAGCGCAAAACCAAAGCGTTTATCGATCGAGTCCAAATTAATTATACTTTTTCAGAGTTCTAATTCGCAACTTTTCCACATAGTTCGATTTCCGATTTCCAAAATTTTGTTTTTTCGACCCAGCCTAATATACCCTCTCTCTTCGGAGATTCAAACCTATGTACCTATTATAAATTTAACGCATCGCAGTCGGTAACGCTAATAACCGTTTGCCTAAACTACCTACAGACATCAATCGGGATTTATTCGATATAAGCTAGAAATCAAAAATATTACTGAACATTTAAAAAACCATCAAATTTTTATTAATCTTGGTATCTAGTGATTTTTCGAATAGCTGGTTACAAATTCAAAGTCAAATTTCTAAAATACAAAATGGCGGATACAATGTGACGATTAAAAATTGTAAAAATAGTCTGATTTTTTTGAAACTTGGAAATAAGAGGTTTTTCGAATCGTTGATTACAAATCGAAAGCCAAATTTCTAAGATTCAAATTGGCGGATGCAATGTGGCGATCAAAAGTTGTGAAAAATAGTCTGATTTTTTTATACCTGGAAATAAGGGGTTTTTCGTGTCGCTGATTACAAATTTAAAGTCAAATTTCTAAAATTCAAAATGACAGATCCAATATGACGATAAAAAATAGTCGGATTTTTATTAAACTTTGAACTTCAGAGTTTTTCTGGTTGTTGATTAGAAAGAATCTAAAGTGAAATTTTCTAAATTCAAATTGGTGATAAAAGATTGTACAAAATATTCCGAATTTTACAAAACTGCGAGTTAAATTCAAATATCTGAACAATTGAAAATCGTTAATTCATGTAATGTTGGAAGAATTACAAATAATTTAATTTTTATCCCCCCTCCCGCATCGCTGTATTGCCGGTGAATTCTTCGACCCAAAAATATTTTTTCCTTCGGCCCTATATATAGCTCAAGAGGGGATTCTCTGGTCGGGGCCTCACCAGATACAGATAGATTTTCCATACCCAAATGAGGCAATGCATTGCTCACTAGAGCCTGATAGGGCCCCTGTCATTTTTTCTAGACTGGTAATTACCCACTAGAGCCTGATAATGCCCTGTTATTTTTTTCTAGACTAGGAATTCTAGTGGGGCCCACATCAAAATCGAACGTTAAATAGGGAAAGCTGGGGAAATTTCTACACGCGATATACTTTTTAAAATAGCAATGACTAATGGATGTACTTAAGAAACTCCATACTAAGAATTTAAAAATTCAATTAATGTGTCATTTTATAAATGAAGTGTCAACGTCTGTGGCTATAAAAGGACAATGTCAAGACTTGATTTACTGACTCTTTCTTTTTCTGAAAGATAAAAATCATCCTTTCTCATCTGGACCATAAATATAATCCGCAGAAGGAGGTCCTCTCGCGAGAATACCATAAAGGGAGGTTACGTGAATCTGCGATTCGTAATTGCTCAAGCTTATTGAAATGTATAACAGCAGACCATCCGGGATGACACTCTCCCAGGACCTCGGGCGCATTATTTCCACCATGAAATAATGGAATTCTGGTCACACCGTCGGCGAGAGTAGAAGATTTTTATCGCCTCTTCTTCGTGGTGTTCCAGACGCCTCAGCGACTTTGCACTCGTCACGCATATAATCTTCTTTTACACTTTACACCGTGCGCTTTGTACTCCCGGTCCTGCTGTTAAAGGGGAGAGTCAGGGAGTAGAAAAACGAGGTTTAATGACTTTATCAACCCTCGAAATCACGCGCGCGATTAACCCCTTTGCTTCTCAAGCAAACGTTCAGGACTGAAGAGACATATCAAGATTTTGATGATGAAAAAACGAGAAACTAATAATCCCTTTGAATTATGCATAAATAGTCATTGTGTCTATAACGGTTTCTATGGCATTATTATTTCCAACACATACAACGTTGTTCGGATTCTCAACATTTTTCCTCTAATGGTGTACTTACTTCTCCCCTTTACTCCTACACCCTCTTCATCCATGTTTGTCGCTCAATAATAACCCTTAGAAACGGTTGCTATGGCATTGCTGTTTTCAGCATATATAACGTTGTTCGGGTTCTAAATATTTTTCTTCTAATGGTATATTTAACACCCCTCCCTTATACTCCTATACCCTCTTTATCGCTCTTTGTCGCTCAATAATAACCCTTAGCAACGTTTGCTATGGAATTATTATTTTCAGCACTAGAACGCTGTTCGGGTTCTCAATATTTCTCCTTTAATGGTGTATTTAGCACCCCTCCCTTATACTCCTATGCTCTCTTCATCCATTTTTGTCGCTTAATAACAACCCTTAGCTACGGTTGCTATGGCACTATTATTTTCAGCACATACAACGTTGTTCGGGTTCTCAACATTTTTCCTCTAATGTTGCACTCAACAACGCTCCCCTTTACGCATATACCCTCCTCATCCCTCCATTTCGTTCAATAGCAACCCTTAGCAACGATTACCACGGCATTGTTATTTTCAGTACATACAACGTTGTTCGGGTTCTCAATATTTTTCCTTTAATAGTAATTTGATCATACTTTAATAGTGATTTTAATAATCATGAATATTGAAACAAAATTTGAGCCTTCTACCTAAAATTATTTGCTTCATATACCGTATATGAAGCTTAATACAGATTTTTCTAACAGTGTATACTTTTGAAGTTACGAGCGGTAAACAACGGAAGGACGGACACCTGACCGAAACTATAAGGGTTTCTTCCTGGGGTACCAAACCCAAAAAAACAGGAAAATTCGCCGCAATTTTTTATTGCAGCCAAACTTTCAACAGATAGTTTATTCCTCCCTTCTTTATTTTCAGATCAAGCAGCGAGAAGAACTGCACGACTTTCGGTGCGTGCAGCTAACGCGCCTTCCCCGAATCTCACATTTGACCCCCAGTACCAGAACAGAATTTCAATTTCACCGGACATTTCTCTCGTTCCCGCACGTAGAACTCAGCAATGGTATACGGTACCGCGTGAGATGTGTAAGCTGTAAGGACGTTATTTTCCTCCCCGCGACAGAGCGGATTCGTTTCGTAAGGCCCAATCCTGACCCAGAGGATGCTTTATGCGTCGACCTCGAGTGGACGGACGACCTCTGCAATGCAGCGACGCATAGCAATGCGCGTTCTTTGCTCCGGTAAAGGATCCCAGCTAAGAGAAAAGAGATGAGTGAATAAAAAAATTAAGAAGAGAAAAGAGGAAAGAGGAAAAGAAGTACGATACGAGTTAGAGAGGATAGTCGCTGGTGCGATGCGAACGAGCTGAGAGTGAGCGACGCTGTCCGAAATATTTATCTCCGGGCTGTGAGTTGGGGCCCTAGACGGACCCTGCAAGATTAGCATAGCAAGTTGAATGACTACAAGCGACGACGAGTCGTCTGACTCATTCGTTTTGAGATCCTGTCGTGCGTTGACCCATTTGTCTTGATGGGTCCAATAGGCGAGATTTGGGCCGTCATTTTCATTCCGGATCGAATCCATCGATTTTCAGGAGCGATTGATGTATTTTGGAATCAATCTTGATGTTTGAGAAACAGGAATCGTCGTGTTAGGTGTTCTTGTTTACGATTTGGACCCTGGTAAAATTATTCCAAGAGTTCTTCTGGGATACGATCTGGATGCAAGAATGATATTCTTACAAACGTTCGAAAAACAACTTGATCGGAAACGATTTAGTACTTTTTTCAATAATTCCCGATAATTAAGCTAGCACAGAAAAAAATGTTTAGTTGGGCCAACTACTTTGGTTTGTAACATATGCCTCTACTACTTTATTAGTTGGGACAACTATTTTATTAGTAGGCATAACTATTCAGTTTGTTGCAAAAAGTTGAATAGTTACATCAACTGGTAAAATTTGGTACATACTGAAGTAGTTTGTCCAACTACTAAAGTAGTTTGCCCAACTACTAAAGTAGGTTGCCGAACAACCCATTTTTTTCAGTGAGCTTTAGAAAATAATATGATAATCGGTGTAATCGAGATAAACTTTGGGGCCTTAGAACTAAAGGTTCGATCTCACTTTTTGATTTAAAATGAGATAATTAATTAAAGAAGATTTGATTTTTCAATATAGGATAAAATTAAGAATTAAAATAGCTAATTCTTGGCAAATCAGTGTAGAAATTTGGTCCAAGCGTGTCACTACTTAAACCACGTTGTTTCCATAATTTTGGTATTCAAAACCAATTAATTCCTCACATCGTTGATAAATTTTAAAAAAACTTAAGGAATACAGTTATCAATTAATACTCCAATAATACTCCCTAATTTTGTTATTCAAAATCAATTAATTCCTCGCATCGTTGATAAATTTTTAAAAAACTCAGGGAATACAGTTATCAATTAAAACTCTAATAATACTCCATAATTTTGTTATTCAAAACCAATTAATTCCTCGCACCGTTGACAAATTAAAAAAAAAACTTAAGGAATACAATTATCAATTAATACAAAAAAGCTCTTCTTGTTGACGCATAATAATTTGATAACAAAACTAAATATATTATTTATTGAAAGATTTATTTTTGAAAGATTATTATTCTCATTGTTTTAATTGTTTGAAATTTATATACATGTTTTGTCTTAATGTAGTTTTATTATAATATGCACGTTAATATTTTATAAAATATCCTTTTACATTATAATTTTTATCCGATCAACTGGGGCTCTGGCCTTATTAATTAAAAATATTAAACATTCATTTAATTTCATTTTAAGAAAAAATATCTGCACATCAAAACAAAAAAATGTTGGATAATAAATTACAAAAAGTTTCGGAATAAAATACGAAACTTTTGAAGACTTTAGAAGAAGAAGAAGAAGAAGAAGAAGAAGCATCTATTTACGTGTAATTAAAACAAATATCCATGGAAGAAAAGCGAAAATTTTTCAGAATTAAAGTTCTGTCGCTTTCCTGCTTTGGGATTCGAACCCGTGACAATGTATTAGTCACATGTAAGTACTTTTAATGCTGGAACTTGTTCCAAGCACTTTACCACGTGAGCTACATTGTCTCCATAATTTTCAATTATTCCAAAGTGATTTTACTTCTTCGTATTACTAACAGATTTTAGAAAAAATTAAGATACACAATGCTCAATAGGGTGTCCTAAAAAAACTCAATGCTTTTTTTTGATGACGCACCCACTAAACTTATTTTATTTGGTGAAAAAATAAATGCATATTTTTCTTTTCTTTTTAAAATAATTTTAAACCGTGGTCCTGGGATCTTAAACTGTCCCAAAATGATTAAAATGATTAATTAATGTTAATTTTTGTAAATAGAATAATTGTTTGCCAGGAAATACAACTGATGGTACCATACGTTCACGAAAAAAAATTTGACCCAATTAGACCAAGAATACTACCCTTAAGCGTCAAAAACTACCCTTTATAGAGGTTAAAATATTATGTTTATTTTACCAATATCATTTTTCTCCAATTACTAGTAATATATTGGAGAAAAATGATATTGGTAAAATAAATGTATTTTAATCTCTATAAAGGGTAGTTTTTGACGCTTAGGGGTAATATTTTTGGTCTAATTGGGTAAAAATTGTTTTCCTGACCGTATGGTACCATTAGTTGTATTCCCTGGCAAACAATTATTATATTTACAAAAATTAACATGAATTAATCATTTTCATCATTTTGGGACAATTTAAAGCCCCAGGACCACGGTTAGAATTATTTAAAAAAAAAAAAATATGCATTTATTTTTTCACCGAATAGAACAAGTTTAGGGGGTGCGGCATAAAAAAAAACATTGAGTTTTTTCTGGACACCCTAATGCTCAATTTCCGGGTAATTATATTTGATTCAATTCAAAGTAGTAGCATTCTAATTTGACCATTTTCAAGTTAATCCTATTTATTTGGGAAAGCATTAAAATGATTGTTTCAATTTTATATTTTATTATCATTCCGGATCGAATTAATCGATTTCTAGGAGCGATTGATCTATTTTGGAACCAATCCTGATGTTTAAGAAACAGGAATCGTCGTGTTAGGTATTCTTGTTTACGATTTGGGCTCTGCTTAAATTATTCAAGAGTTGTTCTGGAACACGATCTTGATGTAAGAATGGTATTCTTACAAATGTACGAAAAACAACTTGATCGAAAATGATTTAGTACTGTTTTCGATAATTCCCGATAATTAAGTCAGCACTGAAAAAAATGGTTAGTTGGGCCAACTCCTTTGGTTTGTAACATATGCCTCTACTACTTTATAAGTTGAGACAACTATGTTATTAGAAGGCGTAACTATTTATTTTGTTGTGACAGAAATTTTAATAGTTACATGAACTAATCAATTTTGTAAATACTAAAGTAGTTGGCCCTACAACCCATTTTTTCAGTGAGCTTTAGAAAATAATATGATAATCGGTGTAATCGAGATAAACTTTTGGGCCTGAGAACCAAAGGTTCCATCTCACTTTTTGGTTTAAAATAATTAATTAAAGAAGATTTGATTTTTCAATATAGGATAAGACTAAGGCATTAAGGTTAATTAATTCTTAGAAAATCATTTTGTTCCAAGCATGTCACTACCTAAACCACGTTGCCTCCATAATTTTGTTATTCAAAACCAATTAATTCCTCGTATCGGTGACAAATTAAAAAAAAACTCAAGGAATACAGTTATCAATTAATAAAAAAGATGCTCTTTTTGCATAATAATTTGATAACAAAACGAAATATATTATTTATTGGAAGAAAATGAATTAATTAATTGTTTTAATTGTTTGAAATATATACATGTTTTGTCTCAATGTAGTTTCATTATAATATGCATGTTAATATTTTATAAAATATCCTCTCACACTATCATTTTTATCCGATCAACTGGGGTTATGACCTTATTAAATAAAAATATTAATATTATAATTAATAAAATATTGAAATATCATTTCATTTCATTTTAAGAGAAAATATCTGTACATCAAAACGAAAAAAATGTTGGACAATAAATTACAAAAAGTTTCGGAACACAACACAAAACTTTTGAAGACTTTAAGAAGAAGAAGAAGAAGATGCTTTCTATTTACGAATTTTAATGCTCAATATGTAAGACAAATATCCATGGAAGAAAAACGAACATTTTGCAGAATTAAAATTCTGTTACGCTTTCCTGCTTAGGGATTCGAACCCGCGACAACGTATTGGTCACATGTAAGTACTTTCAATGCCGGAACTTGATCCAAGCACTTTACCACTTGAGCCACAATGTCTCCATAATTTTCAATTATTCCAAAGTGATTTTACTTTTCCGTATTACTGACAGATTAAAAGAGGTTGGATTGGTTGATCTCTCTCTTTTCTTCTTTCCCTTCTATCTTGTTTGAGTGCGTTGTCTCTAAAGAGCCGA
>JBAGKK010000532.1:162021-175997 GCA_037177015.1 Euceroptres primus | reverse complement strand
TAGAAAAAATTAATTAATCACAGGATATGTGAAAAATGATAGGGACTTAAAATGGTCAACTTTTTGGCAATCACCCACATAAGTTTACTGACTATTTTTGAAAAATAATTTTAACAATTTTAATTTAAAAAATTCTGAGAAAATTTGACAATCATAAATGCATCCTAAAAAAGGTTTTCCAGACAGACATTAATTTAAAAATATTTTTGTTTAATTGAAAAAAATTGGCAAACTGAATTTTCCAATTTTTTTTAATTGAAAAAATTGGAAAATTGAATTTTCCAGAACTGCCATTTTTTAAAAGAAATTTGATATTAATTAAATTTTATATTAATTAAAGGAATTAATATCTTGAAAATATTAAAGTTTACTTATAAAAAATATATAATTTTCTTTTATTTATCAGACTTTTAGCGAAAAGTTGTTTGTCACAGTGCGATACCGCACACTAAATCTTGATTTTCTCGGAACAGAATCATGTTTTTTAATCAATCATTTTTTGTTCTCATTCAGTATCCCCATATCTCGGGAGCTAGTTTTTATTTTTGTAAAAAATGGAAAATTCGATTTTTAATCGCTATCCAAACCAAATTCTGAAAACCTAAAAAATTGTAAGCTCAAAATTTTTGGTCCATTTACTCAGAATAATCTACTTTTTAATAATAAACTACTTTTAATAATAAGCATTTAATAAACTAACTTTTTTACATCAACTTTCGCACCTACAGTTGGCAATCACATTATTATTAGGAATTAAATATTTAATAACGGAAAATGATCTTAACACATCCAAACATTTAAAATCCAAAGGGGGCATTTTTGAAAATAAGAAATAATCATGAAATTCGTACATAAAATATGGAAAGTGGATTTGAGGTTAGGAGTTTGATGAAAGAGAGCGCGAGCTTTTAAAAAGTTCAAAAGCACCGTCATTATACAAACCTTTTACAATAAAAATTGTAAATACTTCCTCATTGAAATTTAACTGCAGTTCCTTGAACTTTTATATAAAAATCGGAACAGCTTTTAAATCTGTTATTTATTGTGGCAACTTTGTAACATATGGTATATAAACAGAGGTTAGGAAATAGTCTACAAACCGGCCCATCTGATCCACGCACACGCGCATATAAGCAGTCGTACGCTCTGCTATGTACCGCGCGGGAATGAAGCGAGAAAAATCATGAAGTTTAGACTTTTTTAATATTTATAAAAAAAATAACACATTCTAATCATAAATAGTCGTCTATTTATGAAAGAAAACACCGCTGAGCAGGTAACGGAATGGTTTTTATAAATTTTTTTCACTCCGAAACTAGTTTTTAACGCACGAACGGGAATGACGTTTTTGTTGTCGAAATTCACTTTTCAGTTTTAATATCGAATTCACAAAAAAAAGAGTTTTATATTTTATTTTTTTTATATTTTAAGTTTAATTTTATAGAATCTTGTATTAAACGATAGGCTTAATATTTCTGTATTTATCACTCAACTGTAACTACAATATTTTACTAGAAAAAAAGACGGACGGTAGTGACGACTAAAATGACAAAAATCGAGGGATAGGCTTTAAGGTTTTTACAATATTATTTATTTGGCCTGAAAAATGTGCATAAATTAAACTTATGTTCATTTAAAGTTTACAAACTTAATACGTTAAGCGTTTTTTAGGTTACTGTTTAATAAAAAGGAGAAAATCAGTATATCCTTCTGCAAAGTGAGGTTGTGACGCCGTACGGTAATGACGTTTAGGGTGATCTTATATTAAATTAAAGTAAATAGGAACAGAAATGAAAAAAAAGAACTGACCATTTTGTAGAGGATGATAATAAGTATTTATTAAATTTTTAAAAAAATCAATAAGAGTTTCTAATTTAATGTTATATTACTGGGACTTCAAGTTTGCCTTCAATTTGACAATTACCCATCGACAACTTTCACATCTATTTCCTCGAAACTAGATAAGTTTTTTGAGTCAAACTTTTTTGGCCTCAATTTAGCAATATTTAGCAATTTAGCTCGGGAGTGGACTTTTGTTTTATCTTTAAATGGTGATTTTGAGTTTGCACAATATTTTCTCGCTCCCCAGAAAAATTCACATTTTATTGGTTATCTAGTTCTGTATTGCCACCCATCATTTATTCTGATAAAAAGTCTCAGTGTAACAAAAAATAGAAAACTGTGTTGAACATTCTGATAAAATCAGCCTAGGGAAAAGACCTCGTCCTTGTTTCTCGCACTGCAAAGCGCGTGAGAGCAGCGCAAAGGGTGGCCATCGTAGGTAATAAAGGCGAGAATAATTCAAGGGGCCCAGGGAAAGGACCCGCGTCGATAAGTGGTGGGATCGAGACTAAACTGGGGAGGATCGGGAGCGGATCGGTAGACCGACTTAAAGGTAGAGCGAGGCTTGCGCCGGAACGCATGTCCTACGGTTGTTCGACCATTTGCTCGCATCCCGTGTGGTCCATCGTTGTCCCATTGTTTTGCTGGCTGCGAGAGAAAAGGAGAGCGAAAGAGATAAAGAGAAAGACGAGAAAGAAAAATAAATAAATCGTAAGAGAAGAAAGAAGAAAGAGAGAAAGAAGGAAAAGATAAGAAGGTAAAGAGACAAAAAAAGGAGGAAGCAAACGAGAGAAAAAAAAGGGAGGGAATGAGAGTAAGGCTCCGTATTCAAATTCGCCTCGTTTCGAATTTGGGGCCTCTCGAGGGTCGCCGGGATGAGGGGTACGAAAGATAGAGAGCGAGGCTGCACTTTTTGGCGTGCGTGGTAACACTGTATTGGGACCAATGGTACCTTGCATCGGGGACCAGACGGGGGAATAAAATATTCACAGCCAAAGGCCCGAGCGGGGCCTTAATTGCGATCAGACGCGATCTCGGATTCCAGCGGCCGGTGGGCCAAGGGACCCAGTCGAATCTTTCTTGGTCCCGCACCATCGTCCTTATCCCCCACTTCTGCCCCTTTTTAAAGACTATCTCTCTCCCTCTCTTTCTTGCTTTCTCTCCCTCGACTTTCGGTTTTTCATCCTTTATTTCTCCTGTGTTGTCCTCGTCCTTGTCCTAACTCCTGTTTATCCTGTTACAATGAGATGTATCGACCTGTTCCCGTCCGCATCGCGAGGCCGTCCCAAAGGATTATTTAATTAGCTGTTCGCCGTCGATGCGACAGACCCTCCGCTCTAAGGATCAGCTGCATCAAAAGCAAAGAGGAAAAAGGATTATATGTGCAGAAAATTTTGTGGAAATAACTTTATGGACACACGACATACAAATCGTGTATAATTTCATGTAGTACAGTCAAATGAGTATTTCTACTAGAACAAAGCAGCACGGAGAACTTTCAGGGTGGCCGCTAGACCGGGAAACCGGGAAATGACCGGGAATTTTTTGGGAAAACCGGAAAATGACCGGGAATTTTTTTGTTGAACGGGAATTTTTCAAATGTTTTTATAAAATGTACGAAAAAGTGCAGAAGTCATTGATCAAGGAATTGAAAAACTGAACAACTAAATAAAACTTATTATTATAGAAATGTTAGTACGATAAATGTAAAATATATCTCCTTTAACAATAACACTCTGTGATCTCATTTCGTTTACAAAATGTAAATGCTTATGGGTGATTGCCAAAAAGTTGACCATATTAGACCACGAAATTTTCGAAAAAAATAATTATTCCATGCCGCCTAAAATATGTTTTTTTAAACACGACCAACCCAAGAAAGTATGAAAAAATGAAATAGAGAGATCAAGGAAAACTTTTGTGATAGTTATAAATTCTATACGAAAATAACTCCTATATACCTATGTTTCTGCGTAATAAGCATGGAATTTTACTTAAGTTCTGAATGTTTTTAAGTAATGTGAATGCATAGGAAGTTGATGTACAACTTTAGGAATAAAAATCATTTTCGGAAGTTGGAAAGGAATAAATTAAGTCGGACGTCCCTAACCTCAAAAGTCATTAAGTTCGCAATGTATGACATTCGCCCTTGACAATATAAATATTTGAAAAATCTTATAAAAATATTCCAAAAACAGGTAAAAATTATTGAAAATATGGAAAAAATCTGTGATTACCCGATTTATTTGATATTGACTACACATCTTCAATATATCCTATCGTTTAATGAAATTTTGAATTAATAGTTCGATAAATATGACATTTTGTAAAACATATGGTGCAAAAATGGTGATTATTATTCACTGCTATTTGAAAATACTGATAAGAAATCAATTTTTAACTGTATGAAAATCTTAGTTAGCCTAAGATTAACAAATCCACGTCGTATTTTGAATAGTTTGAATCATGATCTTCGAGTTTTATCTTAATATAGCAAAATCGTAAAACCTGACACAAAACTTGGGGGGTAGATTTTGGAACGATTTTTCGCATCTTTAACTGTAAGATATTCAACTCATTATATAAAAGAGCCTAATGTTACTTTTAGAAACATAAAAATGTTCGCCCTAAATAAATTAATCACTAGGGCTTAGTTCAAAAACGTCCATTTGTACTTTTCAATAATATAAACTATTTTAATGTTAAATTAAAAAGAAAATCATCTTTGTATATTCAGAATATTTAATAAAAAACATTTTAAAACTTTTAAAACCCATTGAATTAACTGTTATTCATTAGAAACTATTGTTTAATGACCGGGAAAAAATTTTCGATGATTTTTTGTTATTAACAAAAAACGTGAAATCGAAACATTTTCTCAACACGTTAGCTTGGATTGTTACTTTCGATTAGGGGATAGGTAAAAAGTGAACAAAACTTTGTTTTTAGAGCATAAAATAAGCTTTAAAATGAGCCTTTAGCGAATATTCTACGACAAATAGTTTACTAGGTATGAATTTGTTAATTAACATTGTGCGTTTTTCAGGGAAGTCAAAGCGATGATGAATTTTCATTGTCGCAAAAAAAATCGCGATCGGGTTTTTGCTATTGGTTTCTCAAATTGGATAGTTTAAAGTATTAAAATGCATTTTTTTGTTGGAATTTTGAATCCAAAAATGACAGAGGAGTGGGGAGCACTTTTTTTAAAATATTAATATTTTGTAAAAAAAATCTGTTGAGTTCAATTTTGCTGAAATATCTAACAGGATGTGCATCTTCAGGAAAAATTTTGTTTAAGACGTGAACAGAATTTTTCACATTGTTTGTAACAAATCGTTATAATATATAGTTATAATATATTATTTTTAACAGATCGTTCGAAACGACAATTTTTTCCCATACAGCTGACAGAAAAATCTGAAAAAAATTGGGTATAACCATTGAGGAATGTGGATTTTAATTATTATTTTTCTAAAGTCCAACGTGCAATATATTCGTTGCAAAAAATATTATTGAAACAAATTTTATAAATAATTTCGCAGAACTACGCCAAATTGTAGTCCAATTTTTTTAAATTTGGAAATAACGATTTTTTGTAAACAATGTGAAAAATTTTTTTGACATCTTAAACATACTTTTTCCTGAAGATGCATAATCTGTTAGATATTTCAGCAAAATTGATCTCAACAGATTTTTTAAATAAAATATGAATGTTTAAAAAAAAATTGCTCCCCCACTCCTCTGTCACTTTTGGATTCTGAAATCCAAGAAAAATGTTTTTTAATACTTTGAACTATCCAATTTGAGAATCCAATGGCAAAAACCTGATTACGATTTTCTTTGCAACAATGAAAATTCATTATCACTTTGTCTTCCCTGAAAAACGCACAATGTTAATTAAAAAATTCATATCTCGTAAACTATTTGTCGTAGAATATTCGCGAAGAGCCTATTTTAAAGCTTATTTTATGCTCAAAAAACAAAATCCTATACACTTTTTTCCTATCTCTTAATCGAAAGTAACAATCCAAGCAAACGTGTTGAGAAAATGTTGCGATTTCACGTTTTTTGTTAATAACAAAAAATTGATTCAGAAAAATTTCAATTGTTTTTGATTATTAAAAAAAATTGAACTGCAAAGCTTTGATATTCTGAATTTACTGTGCGTTCATATGGAATTATGAAAATTCTATGTGAAATTTTTATATGGATTTCCATGTGATTCTATATGTTACGACCATAGAGTCTAGAGTTGTTTTCAACATATGGTTTTACATAGGGTGAATTCTGTATGTAATTGCATTTATAAGGAATTCCATATGGAATTTGTAGTTTACAGTTTTCACAGTCTTTCCCGTATTCCCCTATTTTTTCCTTTTTAAAAGATTTCCACTTTTACCCCTTTTCCAAAAAACTCCCCTGCTTTCCCTTTCTTCTCGTTGTTTCACGTTAAATGCGGAAGAAATTAATAAAATTCCCAATAAAATTCAGTATTTTTGGATTTTTAAAAATATATTTCAAGATTTCAGAATTTTAAGTTACCTTCAAAATGCAACAATTAAAACCAATATAGACGATTTCAAATCTGAAAGTGTTCAAGAGTTAATAATTTCAATGCCAAAGGACGATAATTTGTACACTTAAAAATGAGAAACATTTAAAATTAAACAATTTCAAAATCGATTAAGAAAAAAGTAGAGTTTTTATTTTTAGATCGTTGGTCTTAAAAAATTTTATTACCCAGGATTCTAAGCTGAACATTCTTTAATTTTTAATTTAAAAGTAATGAATTTCAAACTTCGAGCGCGTTGAAGACTAAATAATTTTGAATTTGAAATGCTTAGAGTTGTATAATATAAAATTAGAAGCTCTCTTCAATCTATACTATAGAATATCAAAATTTGACAGATTCGAAATGAAGCATTGGAATATTTAAATCTAAAAAATTTCAAATTAGAATGTGCTCAAAATTTTGAATGTTCAGATGAATGAAATTTTTATTTGATTTCATTTTATCCTCAAATTTGTTCTAAAATATTGGTTTATAAGTATAGAAACTAATGTAATGATAAAGAAGCTCATGATATTTCTCTTTATTTTGTAGATTGAACGATATTCACAAGATAAATTTGAGTTAAGAAAAAAAGTTCGTTAATTTGAACGTTCAAAACTTCAGGTTCATAAAATTCAAAATTCAAAATTTCAGCGACTACCTTAATTTGATCTTTGTGATTGTTTTCAGTTTGAAATTGTAGAACTGTAAACTTTTTAAATTTTAATTGTTTAATTTATAAACTCTAATGCATGAATTCTTAGCCAAAAATTAAAAATTTAAAAATGTGTCGATGAAATCAATTTTGACACTTTTTTCAAATATTTTAAAAATAGACGGAGGTAAATTATGAAACAAGTGAAAAAATCCTTTAAAAAAGAGTAAAAATTGATTTTATTTTGAAAAAAGTGCTCAAAAGTAACTTTAAAATAATTGAACCAATAGTGACGTTTTTAAAAATAAAAGTGACCGAAAAGTAGAGAAAGAAATGCACTGTAACAGGCTCGAAATGTTGAAATAAGAATTTAAAACAGTATATTTTTTATTTTATTTATTTATTTATTTAATCAAATAACGGACAAAAAGCCCAATTACATTAGTTCTATATTAGTCTAGGTATAATCATTTATTTGTCATTGAATACTTAAAAATTAGAGCATTAAGTAAAATTTTAAATTTCAAACATTCGAAATAGTACAATTTATAAATTTAGTCTTAAAAATTAAACGTTTTCTGAATTGGGCATCCAAAACTGAATAATTAAAAGTTTGAAAATGTTCCAAATTGAACATTTCAACATCAAAGCTTTCAAAATTGAACAATTGAAAATTTGAAGTGCTTAAAATTTTCAAATCTAATTTCTTCAAAATCGTATAATAATTTAATTCGATATGTTTTTCTGCTAAAGATTTTAAAAACTCATTGTCATTTCCGGGGTCTTCTGTTCTCAAAAAATTTCTGGTCTTTTTTCATTTTGTATAATAACTAAGTAAAAATTAGCTTACCTAATTAAAGCAAGTAAATTACTAATAAGACATTTTATATAAAAAAATATAACATAATTTTTATAAGATTGGCATAATATTTGTATAAAATTGGTGGACTGAGTGGAATATTTAATATAGAGCCGAATAAACTTTAATGTAGCATTTCCCATAAAAGGATTGTTCTTCTTTTTCCCTTACACTAAATAAAAGAAAGATCATTTTTGTTGCAGAGCATTTTGAACTATATGGAAAACGCGTGGAAAGTGGCGCCACCTATGTCAGTTCATTTTTGTTGCAGAGTATTTTGATCCGGATTTCCGAATCATAATGAACTTTTTCTCTTACTGCATATGGGGAAACGTAAAGGTAAGGTTGTATTTAATATAATTTATTCCCCTGTTTGCCCCCTATTTTTATCAAAAAAATTACCCTCTTTTCTGTTTTTTGAGAACATTTTGCACCTCTTAGAGAAATGTCCTCTTGCGGCGAAAGGATGTTTCTTGAAACAAATGAAATTTCCTCTTAAATTTAAGGTTAAGAGGCTGTTCATTTGTCTCAAAAGGAATCCTTTTGCAGCAAACATACTCTCTAAATATGAATTCGTAGTTTTCTACTAATGAAATAGTGCTGAATCGTTTACCAATTGCTTTAGTATATTTATAGCATAGTAGTATATTTATAGTATATTATAGCATTTCTACTCATTAATAGTAGAAAACTACTAATTCACTTAGTAAGGCTTACTAAATAAATTAGTAACCCTTACTATGTGAATTAGTAGTTTTTTACTAAAAATTAGTATAAATGCTTACTAAAGCAATTGGTAAACGACTCGGCACTGTTTCATTAGTAGAAAACTTCTAATTCAGATTCAGAGAGTAGTCCTCTTGCGAGAAACTTCACCTATTCTTGAAGCAAATTCAAATTCACGTGGGTCAAGACAAAACACTCAAGAGGACATTACTTTTGTTTCAAGACAACTTTTTCTCTGAGTGGGTGTGAAGCTTGAGTTTAAACATTAGTGTTTTAACTTTATTTTGCAATTTCTGGTCTTAAAACTTCGTTTGTTACTTACGGCATGATAAACTAAGTAATTTGCATGGTTTTCAATAATTTCGGTTGTTCCGAAAGGAAACCTCACTCTAATCTAAAAGTTTTCACTGCAACGTGCATATTGACATCATTATTCAAGTATGAACTGCAAAAAAAGTTATTTAAAATATTCTTCAAAGTAATTCATGATAAACAATGCTGGGTAAAGTAAGATGTAAAGGTATTATATCTTGAAGGAAATTTATGGGCTAAAGTCATTGGGAAAATACTAATGACAAGAAAGTAAGGAGAGGACTTGATCCTGAGGACGTCACGAGGACATAAAGTCTTCGACGAAAATGTAAAGAATGCATTATGAGGAGGTAGTTGCTGATCCCCCTTGTAACTGGAAATAAAATCTCTTCCGCGTTGCTACGTGGCGTATGCCGGTTGAAAAAGTCGACGGGGATCCTGGGAACCTCGGATTTTTTTTTCTCCTCTTAGCTGCTTTCTCTCTATCCGTTTCTCCGCCTCATTGCGGATGTGAACGCAACGATAAGGACGTGCGTGACTCCCTGCGTTTCGAGTGTGCATGCACACACGTGGTGTGCACTTAGCGCACTCCATCTTATAAACTGCATTGTTCTGGACTGTTTGCGCACTCCGTGAATCTGCACATCGTCGACGAGAATTGCGCAGGAATCTCTGAAACGGTCATGATTCATCCAGATGTTGGTAACTCGTCAACATTTTCAAAAGAGACAGCATCTTTTTCCCTTTTCTGGATTCAGAAAGAGGCTTTATTTCTTCAGTAATAACCTCTTTCATTTTAAGATTATTGCCGAGCGTATAATCTCCTGGAATAAAGGAAAATTCATCTTGATTGTACCTATTTTTAGAATATTTTCCAGAACTGAATTAATTATTCAGAGTTATTTCAAAAATGCTGGAGTTTAAAATTAATGACAAAATATTACGAAGATTAAAACATAAATCTTTGTTATACTTGTTTTAAATTTTTTTGTTTTATAAAATATCAGCATACATATTAACATAAAACTGCTACATTGAGACAAAAATATATTATTGAAAAAATCTCTAGGGGAAGCCACCCAGCAATAGATAGGGAAAATATCCATAGCGCTTTAGTGGTCAATTTCCAACAAAACAGAAAGATTTTTGTATTTAAATAAAGCCTGTATTTTTAAATAACTATTGACGTAGAAGAAAGTATCATTAAATGAATTACTTAGCTGTATTAAACATTTTTATTGAATGCTGCCAAAGGTGCGATTTTGACACATCCATCCATCAGTAGATAATCGTTGGTGGTTTTACATCTGGGCACGATAGAATAATTAGATATCGATAATAACAATTTATAATAAGTATACTTATTATAAATAACTTTATATATTATACTTTGTTATTACTTTATATATTACTTTATATATTACTTTATTATAAAGATAGTATATTATAATATTATAAATATTATAATATACTATCTTTATTTTACGAAAAATTACTGCAACTAAAATTTTGACCCTTTCTCATCTCTCAAATTTCGTAAGGTTGGTACGGGATACAAGGAAGTTCATAACCCAACCTAGCATATGATAGCGGAAAAGCACGAACTTTTTGTAACCTAGTGAATAGACACAACTTGTACAGTCTTTTCAGGAAATTACTAACCCCAAAATAAGTTTACCGACAATTTTTTCGCTGTAGCCCCTGTCCACACGAAATGAGGTATCATGTTGAAAATTTGGGTAATTAAATAAAAGGCACTAAGGAAGGTCTATCAACTGCAAAATATCAGACTTTGGTACTGTTCAGAAAGTTTATTATTTGATTGCGAATGGTTCTTAGTCGTCCAAACAAACTGCAAAATGTTTATAATTACAAAAAGAATTTTCAAAAAGAATTTGTTCTGTTTATAAATATTTAACACTTGAAAAACCTTCCTTAATAAGGAAGGTTTATTATTCCTTAATAAGGAAGGTCTTTTATTAAATTACTCAAATTTTCAACTCGATATCTTATTTCATCTGGACAGGAGGATGGCGAAAAAATTATCGGTAAAATTTATTCTAAGTTAATTACTATATGGCCTTAAAAATTATAATTAAATTTACAATATTAAATAAAATATGGATAAAACCAATTATATGGCTTCATGTGGTCAATTTAATAAAATAAAGGAAGCAAGTCCATGAAATTAAAGACGTAATATACTATACACGTAATATAATGTCCCCTGATCGTAAGTAGTTCCTTATTTATATTTTATTGGAGTTAACTATTCATCTTTTTAATTTTCTGAGTTTACACTTGTTGTTTATATTTTTCCTTTTTATATCACAATTATGTTATTTTAAATTTCTTAACACGGCTTGAAAAGGGTTAATAAATACGACCGAAACTTTGCCTTCATAACTTCAAATATTTCATTTCTAATTTCACGGACTTCCTTCCTTTATTTTATTAAATTGACCACATGAAGCCATATAATTGGTTTTATCCATAAATCACGATAAGGTCGAAACTTGAGAGACAATTATTAAATAAAATAATTAATATACAAATTTAAAGGAAAAAGTATTGGCCGTGATTCTATAGTTTTATCTTCATTTAAAATAATTGCAAATTTTTTACAGAAAATGCTTGCAACAAATAAAAAAATTTAAATTAATTTTCTTGAAAATCAATGTATTCTCACAATTTAGGACAAAATATGAATTAACCTATTGATAATTTTTTAAATATTACGAAAAATTTTTAATGAATTTTAGTTTCAGTTGATTATTCCTAATAACTTTCAAAACATTTTTCATCATATTTCAATCAGTAGTAATTTCATATTCTTGATTGGACGTGTTTTCTACATTAATTTACCAATGGATCTACTAAGAATCAACAAAATTAAAGTTCTTTGAAAAAATTTATTCAGTTTTAATAATAATAATAATAATAATAATAATTTGTAGATATTTTTATACACACAATAATATAATTTTTCGACATACCTGCTTACTATTAATAATTATTCTTATATTCCAATTTGCCAGTGATATATTTTCGAGTGGATAGAATTATTTAATATACATAAATACTTTTTAAATGTTTAAAAACCTAACTACGCTAAGCTTCTAAACAAATGTGACATTTCGTGTTCAGCATCATTCAAGGAATACAGCTCGAGATCATCGCAGTACTAGCAATTGCGCCAGCGAAATATCACGATTATCTACTGTTGGAAAATGGAATGTCAAATAGAAAGTCCTGAAATATTTATAAATAATAAAAATTAACACTTTTTGACATATACATATTGTTCATTAACCTCCAAATTTTGATTATAATGTAAAACCATGCCTCAGAAAAATTTCATTTAGATGAAAAGCATGAATTAAAAAAAGGTGAAATTTTTTTCTTAATGCAAAAAATTAAGTTTTTGCTTTCACACAATAAGTAATGATCCTTTTTCAATGAAAATTTGTCTGATAAGGCATTATCATTGCCGAAATTGTATACTAAAAGAACCAATCAAGATTCTTGGCTAGTTTTCTAGTTAATATGTAAGGATTATCTACTGTTAATCATTATCTACTATTAGGTGATTTCCCCTAATGCTTTCCAGAACAAATATTTTTAACTTGAAAGAGGTCAAATTAGAGTGTTATAACTTTGAATTTAATCGAATTTCATCATCCGTAAATAATAAATATTCTTAAATATAATAGGGGTACATTTTTTGTTAATTGATCATTATATTCCTTTTGCTAATCTGACAGTAATACGAAGAAGTAAGATCGCTTCGGAATAATTGAAATATGGAGACATTGTGGCTTGCATGGTAAAGTGATTGGATCAAGTTCCAGCATTGTATATGAAGACATGAGAATGACAACTCGTTAAAGACCAATTGAAGTTGGCCCCTAAATTAGTTTATTTTAATTATTACTTGGGGGGCCAACTTCAAATTGTCTTTAACGAGTTGTCATTCTCATGTCTTCATATGTGATTAATACGTTGTCGCGGGTTCGGATCCCGAAGCAGGAAACCGAAGCAGAACTTTAATAGTGAAAAATTTTCGCTTATCTTCCATGAATATTATTTGTCTTACCTATTAAATGGACGTGAATAGATGAAAAAATTCTTCCTTTCAAATGATTTATAAATGTTACTGACATCAAATTTTTCGGGATGTATTCCGAAACTTTTTTAAATTTATTGTCCAACATTTTTTTCTTCTTGGTGTACAGATATTTTATCTTAAAATTGAATTAAATGAATGTTTAATATTTTTAATTAATACGGTCAGAACCCCAGTTGATCGGATAAAAACTATAGAGTAAAACGATATTTTATAAAATATTAACATGCATATTTATAATAAAACTGCATTGAGACAAAACATGGATAATATGTATAAATTTTAAACAATTAAAAAAATCAATTGATTGATTTTATTCCAACAAATAATTTTTATTTTTGCTAATCGAGTTATTGTGTATCAACAAGAAGAACATATTTTTTAATAACTGATAACAATACGAGATAACTGATAACGTTACAACGATACGAGGAATTAATTGGTCATGAATAACAAAAAATTATGGAGGCAACGTGGTTCAGATATTAATATGCTTGGACCAAGTTCCTACATTGAATTATGTACTAAAAATTAGCTACTTTAATGCTAAATTTTATCTTATATTTAAAAATTAAATCTTTTTTAATTTTATGCCTATAAAAGCACATTAAACTATCAAATGTTCCATTATCTAATTTGAAACCAAAAATTGAGATGGGGCCCTTTGATTGTAAGCCAAAGTTTATTTCGATTATACCGATTATCATATTATTGGAATAATTTAACCAACACCCAAATCGTATACAAGAATACCTAGCACGACGATTTTTGAATCAGAAATCGTCGTGCTAGGTATTCTTGTATACGATCTTGTATACATATTCTTGTTAGTGATCTTAAGTTTTTGACCAGGGTAATTAATTTAAGAATTTAGATGTTAATTTTGTGTGTCTACTGGTCCAAT
>JBAGKK010000532.1:132296-153269 GCA_037177015.1 Euceroptres primus | reverse complement strand
TTAAGCATAATCATTTCAAATTTTCAATTACAAAGTACATATTCCAAAAAATATGCACCCTATGAAATTATTTTTTTTATGAAAGTTTTTCTCAAGATACTTTTGATAATTATCTAGGTCTTGAGTGTATTTTAAAATTCACTGGCTTCAAACTTTCTACATTCTTTTAATTAAATTCTTTTTAAATATCAATTAAATTAGTACGTTAATGTACCCACTATTACGTTTATTTATTGATAAAAATAAATAAAATATGATGCTTGAATGTTACTGGGGGACCCAAAAACTTTAGTCACGGCACTGGTAGTTTGTGACAATAATTTTGAGGCATCTACAAAATTATTCATCCGCCCCTAACCTCTGTTTCTCACAAGCGCTGAAGCATTCCTCTAATTAGTATATAAGAGAATTCCAAATTTCACTTCTCAGCGTGAAGCGTGCGTCTGCGTGCATAATTCCGACGAAAGCGTCTTGTGTGTGGAGTATTATTATTAGGTTTCTTTATGTGTATATTATAGGTGTATAGTACTTATAGGTTTTGTGAGTGTATTTGTAACAAAATTGTATTCTGATTGGCTGTGACTGACTAATGTGTATGTAAGTTGATTGTGTATAAGATTTTTTTTAATCTACAGAAGCTTACGGTTTACCCAACTGCCAGTTAAAGTTTCTCGAGCGTCAGTGATTCCTTCATGCCTTTCCTGTAAGCCCACTTACATTTTCTGCCGAGCCCTCGACCGCGCTTTACCCAACTGATCAGTAATATTTATCTAACGTTTCATATATTTCACAATTATGTGCATTAAAATTTCCAACTATCAAGTACACTAATAATTACAGTACAGTTCGTAAAATATTCCTACCAATTTTTCACACTTTCATGTTCGTGAATGAAGTATTACCGAATTTCATTTTACCCAACTAGAAATGAGACTTTATCAAAGTGTCCATATGTCCCAAGTTTACCCAACTGAGTTGGGTAAAATTACTCGAACTATTTTTCTCTGTGTTCATTACAACGAAAATATTTATTCATCAAGGGGAAAGTGTAATTAATTAAATAATATAATTTTGTGACTAGTAGAATCGAGAACAAATTTAAATCTTTTAATGTATTTGCAATTGTAAATTGTAACTGTATCGATCAACCAACATCTAATTCATGAAGACAAATAGACCCCATAGTCAATTGAATATTATCATCGGAATTACCTAAATAGTGTACAAATGAATTAGTCTAGTTCCAGCCCTGATATAAACTCTTTCTTTTTTCTTTCTCGATCCCTTTCTTCCTCTGTTTTTTTAGCGGCGCGAAGCACGTGTTTTGCCAGTTCCTATTGTTTCCTGTATGATAAATGTTCCTGGACCTGCGCCGCTCACGAGCCGGGTGTTTCGTATTTTCGAAAGGTCTGCAAAGGACTTGTACTCTCCCTTCTTGCCCTCCCCCATCATACTTTTACATAGTCTTTCTCTTTCCGCTTTCTTCATCGTATGTTCTTTCCTCCTTTCCCTCTTGTACTCTTAACCCTTATTTATTTTTATGCACTCTTTCCTTATTCGATACACGAACCTTTACAGCTGCAGAAAATCATATACAGTTTAAGAAATGATAAAAGTTTGAAAATATAATACTATAGTTTACAGTATGAATTTTATATATTCTTGAACTTTACCGATCTTTTTCTTAATTTTATTTATATTTACATAGAAATGTTTGTCGAGGAATTTCTTGATAAAGAACCATTTCGAGATAAACTAAGTACAGATGGAAAATAAGGTTGTTCTTGAAACTGAAGTATGTCTACAAAAAAAAGTGCTGTGTTAACAGTTGGCACAATACACACGTACTTTACATGTTTTCGCAAAAAAAGATTATACAGTAGTACAACTGTATTCAGGAAAATGGTTTGCTATCACTTCCATTGGTCATATAATAAATGTGAGAACAGAATATCGAAGGTGGCACCATCAGTGAGTCATTTGAAGAGTTAGGAAGTCACTGAATGCAAAGGAAAGAGGTTGAGAGCTCAAATTTCAACTCTATTAAAGTGATAGTTTTGTTAATTAATAGTTCCTGTGCGGAGACAAGACAACATTATTGACTTCGACATTTGAGGAATTTCACCTTCTATCAAGGTAAGAGAAGAAAATTGTGTAAAGATTTTCAACAATGTTTCAAAGAATGGATCTTTATAAAAACCCGATCTATCCTTTATTACAATTTTAAATTAGAATGATGACGTTTATTTTTCCAGGAAGTCAATATATCAATGTCAGAAAGTCAATATTAAGCAGAACAGGGATTTTATTGATTCGCCTTCATTCTATAACACTCTATGAAACACTGCAAATTATTTATAAAAATTGGTAATCAGATTATGAGAAGCCCTTCTTTTGCATTCACAAGAGAAAATGAATTTAAGAGCACAAGATGTTCATAGTCAATTTCTTTTCGTATCTGATACCGTTTCTCAGCTTCATTAGGTGTCAACAGAGCTATAAAAAATGGAGTGATCACTTAGTCAAGTACATTGTACAAGAATTAAATATATACCATGTAGCTCTAATTGTCGAAGATAATGCAGAATTCAACTTTGCAAATCAGATTCTAGAAGTGAGACGAACTCTAAAACATTATGTTCCAGTTATCGATGTCAGCTTCAATCGAACAAGCAAGAACGGCTTTCAGAAAACGACTCCAAGCCAACTACCACACTCTCCACGAAACACTTTATTCCTCGCGATTCAATTTCTGCATGGAAATTCAAATTCCACAAATTTAACAAAACCCGTAGATTTTCTCAACAAAGAATCGTCCAAATCGAACCGGCCCAGATGCCTCTTGGTGTTTCTGACTAACATCCGAAAGAAATCTAACTTCGAGGTGCTACTCCGAAAAATGTGGAACAATCGATTTCTGGATGTTACAATTCTTGAACTTTTGGAACGAAAAACAGGAAATTTGATTGGAATCACGGATTACTATGCGAAAATCCACCACTACAATGCTTTCAACGAAAAGTACACTGCAGAAAAGTTTTCTCGAAACACAGAATGGTTTCCAAAGAAGCTCCGGAATCTACATGGTCACAAGATGAAAGTGAGTTTGTTTCACCGACCACCTACTGCTTATGTGAGTCGCAATTCCAGTGTACATGTCATCAGCTCTTATGGACAAAATATAGAAACTGCTCGAGCTTTATCTGAAGTAATGGACTTTATCATGGAAGTAATTCCACTCCCATCTTCGGAAGAAGATTTCGGTCGCTTTGACTGCAACATAACCCTTATGAATGGCTTCTTAAGAAAGTTGTACACCAATGAGATTCAGTATATCATCGATGATGCTGTAATCATTGCAAAATGCCCGAAGGAATCTGAGTTCCTTTCACCTGTCATAACTGGCTTAACGCAATGGCAGGCAGTGGTACCTATTTTAAGAGAAAAAACTTCCAAGTTGACTGGATTATTTCACTTGTTGTCTGTTATAGGATCCATCGTTGGTCTCTTCTTGACCATTTGGATCCCTTTGCGACTCTACAAGATTGATTTCCGTTCCTGGACCTTCATCAATTTAACCCAAATTGTACTCCAAGTGGCAGTTCCTCGACAACCAGAGAAAACTACAGAAAGGATTATTTTTGGCTATTTGACGGTTGCATGCTTCATTTATTCATCTGAAATTTATGCTGCATTGACAACTATAAGCATTGAAACGGAATCGGAACTGCAACTTGACACCTTGAAGGATTTACGAAATACAAGTCTCATGCCAGTGATTAGTCAAAATCTAGGGAAGCTAATACCTGTTGATAAAATGATATTGAACCTGATGAATAAGAAGGTTATATTCAATCACCAGTATTGGTGTGAGAAGCGAATAGTTGAAAAGAGAGATGTGGCATGTTTCCTAAGGAAAGAATTAATTGACATAATGACCCAGGTCTACAAGGATGAGAATAGACGCCCAGTATTTAAAAAGCTGAAGGGAAATCTGTATGAGGTTGAGGAGGGTTTATTGTTAGAGCCTGCTTCTCCATTTTTCGAAAGCTTCCGTGACATTACACTGAAACTGGATGAATCTGGCTTACGATAAAAATGGAAAAAGGACACAGTAAATAATGTAACTGTCCGACTAAGCAAAAGTTATATTGCAAAGATAGAAGACGACAATCAGAAACTTCGTATCGCTCTCATCACTATATTTCCTGCAGGATATTTGATCTGCATTATCGTATTCATTGGGGAATTGATATTCGAGAAAATAGTCAAGGCTTATAATAATCGTCATTAGAAGTCTGCATAATGATCAGCAGGACAAAGAAACTGCTGAATTAGAAAAAAACTGCTAAATTAACAGGAATCATTTGCTAAAATAAAGAAAGCAGATTTTTTGTGTCATATTTACAGAAATTTAAGTAAAGATAATGCAAAAAATCTGCTTTCTTTATTTTTAGAAAATAACTCCCGTTAATTTAGCAGATTTTTTCTCCTTGTGAGGACATGAGAATGATTTGACAAATCTTTAAATAATATAGAATCAAGAAACTGGAAACTGTACCACAACAGCTTTCAACACTTATAATATATTATTAAATATACACGTGTTAACTGTTTTATTATGTGCATCTAAGAATATTAATGTATTAGAAAGAATTGATAGTTTCTCATTATAGAGAAATGGAAGAATTACGTCGTGGATTTTAACCTCCGTTCTTTTACGTAGGAGTTTATAAATAAATTAATTTAAATTTTGACTTTAGTATGACATATAAATAATGACAATTTATATTTCAGCAATCTTACATCATCAAAAAATTTTTGTATTCTACGTAACAGGTATTTTAAGTTTTTATTTCAATTTTTAGTTATTATATACTATCGCTTAAATTTCTGATGTTTTTTTCAATTCTGTTACAATTGTCTTAAAATTTTGCTTCATTACTTGGTATTTGGTTTTTAGCATACAAAAAAATTTTTTCTGTATTTTACAACCTTGAAAAAGACATAAAGCCGTGTCGAAACGTCGGCATTATCTATCAACATTTTTATTAAGGATGAAATAAAAGTTTTAATTTCTACATGAACGGATGACCAAAAAAATTCTTCCATTTCTCTATAATGAGAAATTATCTACATCACATAGATGTAGATACATCACATGTAAATCACGTTTGAAGAAAGTCTGATCCTGACATTAAATTTTGGAGTTCTTCAAAAGTTCTCAAATTTTTGTCTTTCTATCATCATATAAAGAATTGATAAGATTGAGATATTTAAGAATAGTAAATACTGGTTCTCGATTTAATTATTTTATAAACTTTGTATATAAAATTGAATATACAATTTTATGTAGTATTGCCGGAGTTGGAAGTAACAATTTAAAAATCGATACAGTGTCCTTCAGCACTTGCGTAAACTTGAACAAACCGATCAATAAGTATTTTTCTTCTTTAAATTCAGATATTACCAGATTGAAAATAATTGTGCTGTTAAAAATAAAAATAAATAAAAGACAAAGTAATTCTAATTTTCAAATTATTTAATTGATTCATTATTCATTTCTCATCATCCCTTGAGAGTCAATTTTTTATTGATATAACGTTCCATAATTTTGACAATAAATTCTTCCGATAAAATATTTTCTTTGCTTTTAAATTCCGCTTTCTGCTCCTTTCATCTACATATTTGCCATATCAACTTCCTTCTTTTATCACCTTCAACTCTTCTCTCTTCCCAATGTTTTTTCCCACAGATTTTGAAAAAAAAAACAATTTAAAAATAGATGCTGTCCTTTCAAAATTATGGAGATAAATGAAACGTAATTAATGTAATAAATAATAAAAAGATTTATATAATGGTTCGCTTAAATTAAGATTTTATGGGAGATGAACACTTAAAAATAAGAAACCGACATAAAAATAAATCCAGTCTGGACTAAACTATAATGATCTCAACCCAGAAACAAAATATTTCTTATCTGATCAACATCTCCACTTAAATTCTACTAAAGACAGTCGCTAAAATCAATTTTCGATCCCCTGCTGATTAACGATTGAATAAATTTCTACTTAAGTCACACAATCACTGCTTTCCCACGTTACAGAAGCTTCCACCTGCCAAAGTCAATGAGACTGACGCTTCTTCAGCTTCAGCTTAATTTAAATCATGTACCTGCTCTTGCATTCGGTGCCGGGCAAGACACCAAACAACGTGAAAAGATACATTGAAAAAGAAGACTTTTTTATTAACAAGAAAGGGACTCAACGCCTAAGGTTCGAATGGCCGAAACTGAACCACCTTCTTCGCAAATCCGATTCCTTTGCAGCGAACAGCGTGCAGTCATGACCACGGGGGTCCGTAAAGACTCGCCACACATAAGCATAAACATATAAACACTCGGATATAAGTTGGTAGCTTCTGAAATCCGTGGCTGATCCAGAACCGATAGTGTTGGGCTGCCCAGCAGGTAGTCCCTGCTACCAAGGCACCCAACAATCTGCGGTCGTGACGAGAAACCTCACAACGTATTATAACCGATAACCACTTGAAGTAGCTAATTTTCAAGACCGAATCGATATCCAATCTGAATCGTTTCAGATACTACGATGTAAATGGACAAAATGTTGACGATAAACGATTTGCAATCTAATTTGTTTTATTGTATGAGGTACTTGGTACCATAAGACACCTGATTCCATATTACGATATAACCAGGTACCGCAAGTTACCTGGTACCACAAGGTACAACCTTAAGTTACATGGAACCATAGGGTAAATCTTAAGATACCAAGTATCTTGTATCGGTTAGCACTTTCTGGTACTTAGTACCTTGTAGTACCAGATATAATAGGGTATTCAGCACCTTATTCTGCCAGGTAACATATGCTTGAGGTACCATGTTTCTTTTGGTACCATGAATGTAGGTTCCCTTATCAGATAACTTATGGTACCGGACGAAGGACTATAAGAAATATGGTACTGCAAGGTACCAGGCACCATAAGATATAAGGTATTACAGAATACATGGTACCAACGGTGTTTAGTATCATAAAATACCTGGTACCATAAGTTACATGGTACTATAGGTTATTATTTACGGTACCAAGCATCTTGTTACTTTCTGTACCAAGTATCTTATTGCTTTTTGGTAGTTAGTATTTTGTAGTACCAGGTAACATATGATTGAGGTACCATATTTATTTTGGTAATATGAATGTAGGTTTTTGTACCAGGTAACTTATGGTACCATACCAGGAACCATAAGAAACATGGCACCACAAGCTTCCAGGTATCATAAGACATATGGTATTATTGAATACATGGTACCAAAGGTGTTTTGTATCATAAAATACCTGGTATCATAAGTTACATGGTACCATACCTCTTTTGGTACAAAGTATCTTGTTACTTTCTGTACGAAGTATCTTATTACTTTTACTTTCTGTACCAAGAATCTTATTACTCTTAATTTTTGGTAGTTAGTATCTTGTAGTACCAGGTATATTATTCTGCCAGGTAACATGCGCTTGAGGTACCAAGTTTCTTTTGGTACCATGAATGTAGGTTCTGGTATCAGATAACTTATCATACCAGACTAGGGACCATAAGAAATATGGTACTGCAAGCTTCCAGGCATCATAAGATATATGGTATCACAGAATACATGGTACCAACGGTGTTTAGTATCATAAAATACCTGGTACCATAAGTTACATGGTACTAATAGTGTTTAGTATCATAAAATACCTGGTAGCATAATGGTACTATAGATTACCATTTACGGTACCAAGCATCTTGTTACTTTCTGTACCAAGTATCTTATTACTTTTTGGTAGTTAGTATTTTGTAGTATCAGGTAAAATATGATTAAGGTACCATAGTTATTTTGACATTATGTAGGTTCTTATATCAGGTAACTTATGGTACCATACCAGAGACCATAAGAAACATGGCACCACAAGCTTCCAGGTATCATCAGACATATGGTATCATTGAATACATGGTACCAAAGGTGTTTTGTATCATAAAATACCTGGTACCATAAGTTACATTGTACCATACCTCTTACGGTACCAAGTATCATGTTACTTTCTGTACCAAGTACCTTATTACTCTTACTTTTTGGTAGTTAGTATCTTGTAGTACCAGGTATATTATTCTACCAGGTAACATATGTTTGAGGTAACATGTTTCTTTTGGTACCATGAATGTAAGTTCTTGTATCAGATAACTTGTAGTACCGGACTAGGGACCATAGGAAATATGGTACTGCAAGCTTCGAGGCATCATTAGACATATGGTACCATAGAATATATGGTACCAACGGTGTTTAATATCATAAAATACCTAGTACCACAAGTTACATGGTACCAGGTTACCATTTACGGTACCAAGTATCTTGTAACTTTCTGTACCAAGAATCTTATTACTTTTGGGTAGTTAGTATTTTGTAGTACCAGGTAACATATGATTGAGATACCATATTTATTTTGATACTATGAATGTAGGTTCTTGTATCAGTTAACTTATGGTACCATACCAGGAACCATAAAAAACATGGCATCAAAAGCTTACCGGTATCATAAGATATGTGGTATCATTGAATACATGGTACCAAAGGTGTTTTGTATCATAAAATACCTGGTACCATAAGTTATACGGTGTCATGCCTCTTTCGGTACCTTGTTACTTTTTGTACCAAATATTTTGTACCAAATATCTTATTACTTTACTTTCTGTAACTTTACTTTCTGTACTTTACTTTCTGTACCAAGTATCTTATTACTCATACTTTCTGGTAGTCAGTATCTTGTAGTACCCAGGTATATTATTCTACCAGGTAACATATGCTTGAGGTACCATGTTTCTTTTGGTACTGTGAATGTAGGTTCTGTTATCAGATAACTTATGGTACCAGACTAGATACCATAAGAAATATGATACTGCAAGCTTCCAGCCATCATAAGACATATGGTACCATGGAATACATGGTACCAAAGGTATTTGTATCATAAAATACCTGGTACCGCACCTCTTACAGTACAAAAGTACATGATACCAAAGGTACTTAGTCTCATAAGATTCCTGGTACCAAAAGTTGATCAAGATCGTACGATACCTAGTACCACAGACTACAAATTTTCATAAGATTCCTGATTCTACAACCCCTGGTACCTCAATGTGCCTAGTCATAAGATGCCTGGTATAATAAAATACCTTGACACCGCGACCGGGAGTACCTGCCTAATAATATAAATTACCTGGTACCATAAATTCTCTTATCCTTTCCTTTGCAAACGTGAGTCATTTTGGGTAAAAATGAAATTTTAAAGTGAAATTTCTCGTAGACGAAAGGAGGGTAGTGTTTGGTTACTCCCCCCCCCCAAAAAAAAAAAAATTAGTAGTAAGGATCAATCCAGTGAAGGACGTTGAGCGTCGTCCGTTTGTTTACCATCGGTATTGGTACAAAATCAGCTGTGTGCCCAAAGTGACCCATGTTTTCAGACCGCGTTAGTATTTTTCGGAATTAGTATGCATATTTCTTCTGTGTTCTTTTCAAATTTTCGTATTTTATGGCGTATTCCGTATTTTATGGGATCCTTATCACAAATGTGAAGTTGTTTTATAATTATAAAGCGCCTTTTGCTCCAGAAAAGTTTTTTGAGGTACATGATACCAGTATTACTCTGTGGTGCTAAATTTTGACTGGTAAATAGATGTATACATATATGCGAACATAGAGTGTTTGTTTTTTTACCCTTTCATGGTTATAAATAATTATTTTCAAGTTTTTCAAATAAATATTGTCTTTCTTTTTTAAAATTCAAACCTGTATTTGATATCTTTATCTCTATGCCATTTTTACATAGACAAATAACTGCGAGAAATTCACCATTTTTAGGTGCTTTAATTATTCAAATTTTTAAAACCGCCGCTAACGCCACCATATGTTTCTGAAAGTCCGTAACCTTAGCTTCAAAATCCTGCAAGGCTTTTTTTATTTCATTTATTTATTGCGGAGATACTCATTTGTTAACAAATTATCACTTCTCGCGAATTTTTAAATAAATTTCAATTTTTATTGCAGAAATTTTCGAACATTTCACTTTATTAACAATACTGTCTTATAAAAAATACATTAGAAAGTAACTCTGCTATTTGCCCGATTTTTCTAAAGCCTGATCAGCTCAACAGGCTACCATACGTTGAAACGTAATTAAACGTTTAAACAGGTCCAAAATCAACTCAACAGGCTATCATACGTTGAAACGTATTAGCAAAATTACCTAACATTTTCTGAGATTAAAATATTCATTGAATTAATTTTAACCTTCATTAGTTGCAAAGGAAGTGGGTCAAGTAAAGGGAGACAAGGACTATTGCAAGTTGAATAATTAGACCACCTAGTTCTTGGGCAGGATTTTGGGACTGGGCCTCCAGGAGCGGTGCAGTGATTGGCACGACCCGCGTCTCGAGGTAGCAGAGGCTGAAAATCATTTGTTGGGTAATAGGATCCGGGGGTCTCATCGAAGTTAGACACAATAAATCTAGAGGGGAATTAATTGCCGTTTGGTCCTGTCCAGTCCGGTCCGGGTCCCATCCTCATTCCCCTTATACCGATACCCACCATGGCCACGGTACCAGCCTCACATTCTGTCCCTTTTCCTTTCTTTCTTTTTCATCTTTCTCTCTCTAACTGGTTGACATCCTACAAATAAAATCAGCTCCAGGAATGCCCGCGACGACACGGGGCCTGTGGGACCTCTTCTCGGGCCCAACTCTGCAGCCAAGAGAAAGAGAAGATGTTGGTAAGGAGGGAGGTGAAGAAGAAGCAGAAGACGAAGGAGGAGAAAAAAAAAAGAAGAGGATAAAGTTTGTGAGGAGAAGAGAGATGCAAGAAAAGGAGAGATGTAATATATGGTAGCCTTAAGACAACGGTTAGGTACCTGGGAAGTGGGTACCCACCTACCTACACCAATGTATATAACCTACGCCTGCACCTTCTTCTTCTTCTTCTTCTTCTTGCCTGCACCTACGTAACCGGGACCAGATGCCCAAACTCAAGAAGAGATCCTCCCAAGCACCACACCTGGGACCAGAATGCGACGCGGATTATTTAATTGTCGCTTGGTGCTATGCCTGCCCACAGGATAAAGCGTGTCCATTCCCTTCTTTCTTTTTTGTCTTTTATCTTTTCTCTTATTTCCCTCTTTGTTTATTTAGCTTTTTATATATTTCTTTTTTTACCCTCAGTAGATAGAGTTTCTTTTATGAGGTATTACTCATAACAGCTTCACAAGTGCATCATTATACCGAGGAACAAGAAGTTTCTAATAAATGATTTATCAAACGTCCACAACTAATTGGATAATAAAATCAGATACAATTCTATCTTGTGTTTCACTATTTACTTTTTTTATTTATGTTACTCTGTTATTCTTATGTTACTCTGTTATTGTTATTCTTGTTACTCCGTTATTTATAGTAAAACTATAGAATTGAAGTCTTTCTGAAGTTTCATCGTTTGAAAAGTTAATAATTTCTTCCTCCAGAAGTCTTTCCGAAGTTTCATCATTTGAAAAGTTAATAATTGCTTCCTCTAGAAGTCTTTCCAAAGTTTCATCGTTTGAAAAATTAATAATTGCTTCCTCCAGAACTCTTTCCAAAGTTTCATCATTTGAAAAATTAATAATTGCTTCCTCCAGAACTCTTTCCAAAGTTTCATCATTTGAAAAATTAATAATTGCTTCCTCCAGAAGAAACCAAGAAAAGGAATCATCCCTAAAGTTTGTATAATTAGTGAATCAGGCAGGAAGGGAAAAAATCTCGCAAACAAAAGGGCACTCGTCGAAGGGGCCAAGGAAGATGAAAAAACACGAAAAAAAGCAGAACAGAGAGAATGTTGTTCGCTCGTAGAGTTTGTCACCGAAACACATTATTCCGCTGGACCACTGCTTAAAATAGAAACAGGCATCTCGAGTATGTCTAATAATTATTCCCGCTGGAGAATTTACGCCGAAGGGTCGCAAATAAATAATTGAGTCAAAAGTATCCCAAGAACGAATTCCCTCTAAATTTTTTACAAAGCAATTTGCTTTTAGCTGTTTTTTATACACCTACATACCGAAACTTAATTTTTATTCGAAGACTAAGCATTTTTAAGAATAACTCCTTGTGGAAAAACTCTGATGGAAACTAAGCCTTGGAAATTGTACCTGGAAATCCGCATGAAATTATTACATTATATTAAAAAATATAATTTTTTATTGTAAATTTGAAATTCTATTAAAACTTAAGAGTAAATCTGTAAAATTTTCCACGTAGGTGAGTATTGGATTGTGTGCGTTTCGTCGACACATTACATTTGCCGCTATGATGTATTTTTTTGTTTCGCGAGGTACCTGCCGCGGATTCCGACGCTGGTGGCTTTGCATTGGACATCGAGATCGGTCCTTTTTGCTATTGATCGTCCGCTCAATATTGTTCTCTGAGACGTTCCGGGCCCACTTCCATGTACGGCTAGCAAAGATGCTGTAAACGGTGATTTGGTTTACTTGCGCCATGTTTATACTATACCTATACCCACCAACAAGCAGCACTTTATTTACGAGCTCCGACTCGCCAAGATTGATTGCAGTTGCAAAACATGCGTGCCGCACGATCCTGCCCGTTTGCATAAAACGCAGACTAGAAGTACTTATATGTTTAATGAGCATGGAAAATAAAGCCAAGGAGTTCACTTCTTACGTCCTTCAATCGTAAATCGATCCTCTTTCGCCCCCTAATTATTTAGGAACCGACAGTTTCATTAAAACATTTTTCAAAGCAAGAAAATAAAAATACCTTGTATTATGTAGCCAATCATTTCTCCATTTAAATTTGTAAATATTACCCGGAGAAAAAAATCTGTTAAAATAGGGACCGCAGATGTTTTCTGTTATATTTACAGAAATTTCTGTTGAACTTATAGATTTTACATTAGGTTAAAAGATTTCTAATCTTTCTTAACATTTCTTAAGCTCCAATAATTATTACAGCAAAAATATTCGGTCTTACGGTCAATAATTCAAATTAAAAGACAATAAAATATGTTAAAACAGATTTATTGTAGAAAGGTTACTCCTCGTTTCGACTAACACTGCGGTTTTTTTTTCAAGAGTCAAATTTAAAATCTAGAATTAAAAATAAAAAAATTGTTTAAATAAATATAAAGTTTAACAAATTTAAGTTCACAAAGGAACAAGGTTTTACAAAAAACAATTTAAGCAACATACCTGTGTCAAGATAATATGTTTGTGTTTGAAAAAATGACTTAAGAGAAGTTACTTTAAGTCGAAAATAAGACATAATAGTCAATTAGTTTTTTAGTTTGAGCATCAAAGACTTGAGAGGCTCAAATGTCTTTGAGCCGATAAAGGTAAAATGTAAAAACAAATTTAGTTCCAACAGTTAAAAATAAGTGCAATGATATTGTTTCAAGATGGAAAAAGAAAAGGTACACTAATGAGTCAATTGCCTATAAATTAAAAACCTAAAGCAGTGGTTTATGCACTGCCTAAGATACACAAACCAAGTTTGAACTGGAGATTGTTTCCACAATTGGATCACCGACTTACAACTTAGCAAAATATTTATCTAACATTCTAAAGCCAATTTCGGGAAACACTGAGTCGTTCATTAAAAACAGTTTAGATTTAAAACAAAAAATTAATAACCTTATAATACTTCCTATTTATTCTCTAATATCGTCGTCTCAATGTTTGACAACATTCCTCTAGATTTGGCTTTGGATTGCATAGAGGAAAAATTAATTTTACATAAAAATTTAACAAAAATATCAGAAAATGAAATTCTAATTGCAGTTAGAACTGTTTTTAATAATACCGTTTTTTCATTTAATAACAAATTCTATCAATAGTTATTAGGTTGCCAAATGGGATCTCCTTTATCTCCCATAATTTCAAACTTGGTTATGGAAGATGTAGAAAAAAAAGCCTTATCCAAATTATCTTTCAAATCGATTCTCTATAAACGGCATGTGGATGACATACTCACAATTGTACTAACTAATAAAATTTCATAACTTTTAAACGTCTTCAATAATATTGATGAATTTATCCAATTTACATTTGAAACAGAAAAAAATAACACCTTAAATTTCTTAAATGTAGAGATTCATAAATTTCCCAGTGGCAATGTAATTACTAATTAGTATAAAAAACCTTCTTGGTTCAGTTGCTGTTTAAACTATGAATCCCTTTATTGTTTTAATCAAAAGATCGGATTAATTAAAGGTTTAGTTGATCGATGCATTAAATTAACTGATACAAAATATAGAAAAGAAAATTTGAACAAAATTAAAGCCACCTTGCAATTAAACAATTATCCACTGTTATTGATAGAGAATGTCATTAAATTACGTATTCATGAGATATACAACACTTCCATTATAGACAAAAAGAAAAAGAAATAGTCAGATAATTACAAAAAAACTGATTTAAAAGTTACTTTACATATGTCCAAGGTCTTTCTAAAAGACTAAGGAGATCTTTAAAAAAAATATAATACAAATGTTTATTTTAAGAATAACCACACTTTAGGAAATCTATTAATTACCAAAAAATATTCTGACAGAATAGAAAATTTATCTAATGTTGTTTATCTCATTAAATGCAAAGTTGTAACAAACTTTACATCGCTGAAACTAGCAGGAGACTAAAAAATAGAAAATACGAACATAAAAGAGATTGCAGAATTGATAATTTAAACACAAGTTTGTCACAATATTCATGGAAATTTGATCATTTTTTTTATTTTGATAATATTAAAATTTTAGCTAGGGAAAATAATACTTTTAAAAGAAAAAACATTGGATTTATCTACCGTCAAATGAGGCAACTTCGGACATGTGAGGTAATTTCGGACAGCCCTAAATAATTCATCGTTTAAATTACTCAAGTTGGATTTAACTAAGGTCTGGAACCATTTAAGGTTTAAACTGATTCCATGTTTTACTTGGAACCGTTTTCAGTAATTTAAAGTATTAATTTAGGATTGTCTGAATTTATCTCACATGACTGAAGTTGTCCCGTTTGACGGGACATTAATAAAAATATCAAAACTTCAATCAATTTAAAATCTGAAATTAAGAACATAAACCAAATTTATCAATGTATTATGCATTAACATTTCGTATTATATTTTATTATTATTTTTCTCAATCAACTATCACATTATATTTTATTATTATCTCTATCAATCAACTATCATATTATATTTCATTATTATTTCTATCAATCAACTATCATATTATATTTTATTATTATTTCTATCAATCAACTATCATATTATATTTTATTATTATTTCTATCAGTCAAATCAACATTAATTTATTTTATTTCCAAGTTTTGACGCGCTTTTTGCATCAGAGGTTTATTAATTTATTAGCCTTATCAGTACGCTCCTCTCTCACTATTATAATTGTTCAGCCTACAATATCAGTCTGTCTTATATCGTCCGTTCGTAAGCATCGTTATTTTAAAATGTTAACATTTTCATCACTATTTGAGCTTCTCAAAGTCTTTGATGCTCAAACTAAAAAACTACTTGACTATTATGTCTTACTTTTGACAAAGTAACTTCTTTTAAGTAATTTTTTCAAACACAAACATGTTATCTTAACACAGGTGTGTTACTTAAATTGTTTTTTGTAAAACCTTGTTCCTTTGTCGACTTAAATTTGTTAAACTTGATATTTATTTAAACAATTTTTAATTTTTGATTCTAGATTTTAAATTTGACTCTTGAAAAAGACCCCCAGTTTTGGTCAAAACGTCGAGTAACCTTTCTACAATAAATCTGTTTTAACATATTTTATTGTCTTTTAATTTGAATTACTGACCTAAGACCGAATATTGTTTGCTGCAATAATTATTGGAAATTAATAATAACGGTCGAAGAAAGGAAAAACAACTCTGAATCAATTTCGTCTATGAATTGTTTTTTGATTACTACTATTTCTTTAAGCTAACAGATATTTCTGTTGATTTTACAGAAAAGTAGGGGTGTGCAAAATTTTAAAAAATCAAAACTTAAAAGGTAGGGTCAAATTTTTCAGGTCGGGTCGGGTTATCAGGTTAACCCGACACAACTCGACCTGACTCGAAATTTCAGTTTAAAAATTTCCAGAAATTTCCGGTCACCGGTGTTTCAAACAACTTTTTTTTTATTTTGGTCACCATTGATCGCTTTTTGTGAGGTTCTCAAAAAAATGAACACTGTTTTTTTAATCCATTAATATTAATATGTGGCGCTCGGCCCCTGAAGTTTCCAATAAGATTAACATCGGGAAAAAGACAAATCTTTGTAATTTTTTTTTCAATGTGTAAATGTATAATTTACCATAGGCAATACTTTCGTCATCTGATGAAAACTGTTCAAGGAATATGAATCTATTATTGATTCTTCATTTCAACTCTCAAAACCCCTTTTACGGGGCCCCAAAATCCACCCCCATAACAGGGTAATCATAGTTTCACGGAATATTGATATTAATTATCACTTTCTTCCTATTTTTCTTTCTCAGATTTACATTAATGGATAAATAACACGATTTTATTTCATTTTTAATTAATTTTTTATTATTGAAACAATTTTTACTTGTTTAAATAATTCATTTTTCACAAATATTGTAAATGAATGGTGTTTTCTCAAGAAAACTAGCTAATTATTTAATATGAAGAGTCAATGTATACATTTTAGTTGTTTTTTAATGGTTTGAACAATGTTTAATTGTTGAAATGTTAAAATGTAACTTCTAACCTGAATGCGATAGAAAATCAAAAAATCATAGTTTTTTCTAAATGTTTCAACAAGCACCATTATTTTATTATAATTAAATCCTTTTCACTTTCCTTTGAATTGTTTAAACAATTTTTATTCGTTTAAATAATTTCTTTTTTCATAAATATTGTAATTGATGGTGTTTTCTCAATGCAAAAGCTAATTCATCCTCATTAAGAGTCAGCGTATACATTTCAGCTGTTTTTTAATTGTGTAAACAATGTTTAATTGTTGAAATGTTGAAATGTAACTTCCAGCCTGAATGCGGTAGAAAATCATAGTTTTTTCTAAATTATTCAACAATTTCCACAAGTTTATTATAATAAAAACATTTTTCAACTTCCTATAAATTGTTTAAACAATTTTTATTTGCTTAAATAAGTTTTTATCTCTAAATATCGTGAATTAATGATATTTTGATAAGACTAAATCTTAATAGACCAATATGAAAGGTCAGCGAATTAAATACTTATTAATTGCTGAAATAATGAATACATAACTGAAACTAGTTCGCCAAGATTTCATATTGATTTATGAGGCTTTAATGTTATAAAAATATTATTAATTCACGATATTTTGAGATTATAAATTATTTATACAAATAAAAATTGTTAAAAAAATTTACAAGGAGTTAAAGAATGTTTTTATTATAATAAACTTGAAGAACTTGTTGAATAATTTATTTTAAAAATTATTATTTTTTACCGCACTCAGGTTAGAAGTTACATTTCAATAATGAAACATTGTTTAAATAATTAAAAACAACTAAAATGTGTACATTGACTATTCGTATTAATTAATTAGCTAGTTGCATTGAGTTGCAATTTGAGTTGCATTGAGAAAAGACTATTTCATTCACAATATTTGTGAAAAAATGACTTATTAAAAAAATAAAAATTGTTTATACAATAACAAAACCGCTTCCAAGTATTTACTAGTTTGGGTATTTCCATATTGGGGTGAATCTTAATTGCGTTCATTTCATGAACACTGTGCTTCCTCATAAAGGCTATTCTTTTAACAATTAATAATAGGTTAATTAATTCGTCTCGTTGAAAGGAATAAATTTGGTTGTTATAATATTTCTAGATTCCCAAAATTGAAAAACTTTTTCTGATATACCGGCAAAATTTTTTTTATTTTATCTATTAATCATAAATATAGTCATAAAAGGTTTTTAAATAGGTCAATCGATTCGTTTCCTCAAAAGGAATAAAGGTGCTAGTAATATTGCGATATTTCCAAAATTGAGAAACTTTCTCTGATAAAAACGTAAAAATAATTTTAATTTTTATGTATATCATAAATATAGTTGGTCATAAAAAGTTTTACAATAGGTAAATTGATTCGTCTCGTCAAAAGAAATTTTGGTTGTTTTAACATCTTCATCAATTAAAAAAACAGTGATAAAAATGATTGAAAATTACGAATTTTTCAAAATTACCTTTTGTTATATGAAGATATTTAATGAATCAACATCAATCTTTTTTGGTAGAAAAAGGTGTATTTCTATGCAATCTCCAAATCTAGAATAAATTTTCTTGACTATAATCAAAATTGAAAAAAATAACGTCTAAAACGATTTTTGAGAAAAATATAAAATAAAAAAAATGTACATATTTCTTCTTATTTGATCCGGCTCAAAACTGGGCAAATTTTGGACACCATAATTCCTCCAAATTTCGTGACCCTAACTCAACTCGTTTGCGAGATATAATTAAAAAGGCATTGTTGACATACCTACACAAACACTCTCACAAATTGTTTAAAAACCTCATTTTCGAATTTCTGGGGTCGAATTAGGTTGAGAAATGTCAAAAAATGAGATTCGAAAATTTTCACCGTTACAAAGCTTCCTTTATGAGAAAGCAATTGATTAAAAATGAAATAAAATCATGTGATTTATCGATTAATGTGGATCTGAGAAAGAAAAATGGAAAAAAAGTGGTAATTAATATCAATATTCCGCGAAACTATGATTACTTTGGTATGGGGGTATATTTTAAGGCACTATAAAAGAGGTTTACGAGAGTTGAAATTAAAAATCAATGATTTTTATTTCTTGAAGAGTTTTCATCAGATGACGAAAGTATTGCCTATGATTAATTATACATGTTCCCTTTTGAATAAAAAATTTATAAAGATTTGTTTTTTTCTTATTTTAATCTTATGAGAAACTTCAGAGGCCGGGCTCGACGTGTTAATATTAACCAATTTAAAAAAAAATACGTGTTCACTTTGGGGGAGGACTCACTTTCTTTGGGAACCTCATAAGAAAACGATCAATGGTGACAAAAAAAAATTCGTTTTTTTTAAACACCATAGTGTCTAAAATGTGTCTAAAATGTCTTGTAACTGTAATGTCTATTTCCTTTTTTAAAAATTCAAAGTCCCCACAGAAAAATTAGTATTAATTCCTTCTCTAAAATAGATATTCTAATAAAAAAGCCGTCTATTTAGGCTCTATAAATCGAACCAGATTTCGTATACTTGAATATAATTCGAGTTTGATCTTCCCATGGACAATCGCATTCGTTTTCATTGCAGTAAAATATAGTTAAATAATGACTCGTTCGTGTCAGTTGCGAAGGGCACTTCTAACAAGCTGCTTTTCTCTGGACACGTCCGAAAGTGGTTGGAGACGAGGCCACGTTTAGCCAAAGGGAACTTAACGGCAGCACAATGCCTCCTCGCCTAAGAGAAAGAAACAGAGAAGAAAGAAGAAAGAAATGAAAGAGACGAGATCAGAAGGAAAGAAAGAGACAGACTGCTCCCCAACAGATAGCAGTTTTTTGCCCAATTGAATTGAATGTAAAACACGGCTTTACATCAATCTGAGCCGCGAGGCTGAGTGACCAGAGTGATTTAAGTATCGGTCCTCTGTAGTCTTTAGACTTCTGAGTTTGTTCGCGTGGAGGTTGCTGCTCCCCTTTTTACAAGGTACTTTTTATAAGCAAAATTCTATAACTTGTAATAATTCTAATTCTATTATTAATATTCATCTCTATTCGGCAAATTATTTCTTTAAGAATGAAAACGATTTTTATAAAATATTTGAATCTGTCCATCTTATGATACCAGGTCTTTTTTTTGGATATCACAGATTTTCATGGAAGTCTGTACCTATTTAACCCTTTCAAGCATGGCGGTACATATATGTACCAATAACTTTGAAAATTCATAACTTCCACAAAAATCACGATAGAACCTTCAACCAAACACTTGTCTTGAAGACGAAGAATAGGGCTGCTTCTAAAAAAATTATCAACTCTCTTGGACGCACTCTGTTTGGTATACACCCTCTCAAAAAACGTCAAAAACAGCAAAAATTAAAAAACGTGCACAATTTTCAGGGCAATTTTTTAAAATCATTTATTGCTTCTGGCAGCACTTAAAGTTAATATCAGCAATAAGAATATAAAGTAAAATTCTTCCAATTTTCAAATTTCAAGATGGCGGATTCAATATAGTGGAACAAAATTGCAAAATTCCAAAAAGTGCTCGGATTTGTATGAAACTTAGTATCTTAAGCTTTTTGAGATTGCTGAATCTGAATGGACCAAAGTTGTAAAATTTAGGCTCATTTACACAAAACTTGGTAGACGAGGGTTTTCCGGGTCGCTGACTTCGAACATAATTTTGAAATTGGAAAATTCAAAATGGCAGATCCAATATGGCGGACTAGAATTGCAAAATTTAGGCTTATTCGCACAAAACTTGGTTTTTAGGGGTTTTTTGAATCGCTAATTTTAAGCTTCAGATTGGAAGTAATAAATTTCATATTGAGTTATTGCATAAAATAAGCAAAAAATATATATTCTTAGTTTTTTGATAGTTTTATGTCATCACGTCAGGGGGTGGTTTTTCGAATTTGGAGTTGATACAACGACCAATTATTTGTGTTACGGTCCTTCGTTATCGCTCTTGATTTTTATTGCATGAATGTATTTTTAGTTTTTTGATAGTTTAATTTAATCACGTTTGGGGGTAGTTTTTCGAATTTGAAGTTATTGATAAAACGACCACCATCTATAGATCGAATCCATTTCATATCAGGCAGGCAGTGCAACTTCAAGTCACAGAATCGGTCGTCTATGAAATATGTTGTTTTTCAAAGGAAATAAGAAG
>JBAGKK010000532.1:88819-125622 GCA_037177015.1 Euceroptres primus | reverse complement strand
TCACAGCATCAGCATCATTCATTACTATAATAAAGAGTAAAGGGCCAAGGTTAGATCCTTGGGGAACTCCAGAGGTACATTCACTTGAATTGACTTGAATTAAATTTTATATAATATGTAATGAATTAGAATCATAATTATAATGAATTATTTAAAAATATATACAACATAATTTTTATGAATTGTTTAGAGAGTATCTTGTGACCCTTGAAACCGTGAATCAATAGATGAGAATATACCTATCCATCGTTTTCGGGTTTTTTTCCTCGCATATCGCGATAAAGTCGACGGACAATAATAAACAATGCGTGAAATGACAAGTATACGCTGGCTAGCGGCATTTCGCGAGATTCTTATCAGCAGTCCCGGTAGCAAGTGCAATCAATCATTCGAACCTGGATAAAATATAAAATACGAGCCAACAAGTATATATAGTATGTATATAGAACACGCTGTGTTTGCCGTTTTATTTATTTACATGGTCATGCAAGCCCGTGTGCGCCCTTGCGAATTAACGTATTTTTTGCACGCGACCAGATGACGGGTTGATTACGCGCAATGCAAGGTTTGAGCTTCTACAATCTATACAGATATATTGTATATACATGTCCCGAACTTATTCCAAAAAATTAAAAGCTTGTGCTCCTTTTTTTGCTTCTTTAATGAACGTCTTACATTACAATGTGGCTTTCAAAGTAATTATTTTCTACTGCAATTGCTTTTGTTCATTTTAAAAAATCCCATTAAGGTTCTTTTATTCTTTCTTTATTTATTCTCTTGGTTGCGTATCTCGATTTATCCGCATATTATTATTATTAGGGCCATTAAGTCCAAATTGGAATAATACTCAAAGATATATTTCAATTTCATTATCTTATTTGTCTCATTAAAATGTATGAGGTTTATCACATTGTGATTGATTCTGCCATTATTTATTAATTATATCTCTATTGATCCCATTAAATCTCTGTAAAGATAAACTTTTATGTCATATTGAATGTCTGTTTGATTTCTTATTACATGAAGTTATATTTCATGAATGATCTATTCAGTTCTTTACGTATGTGTCGACAAATATATCCAGTCCTTCTTATATTAATTTCACTATCCCACGTGACAGATATCAATTAAGTTTAATGAAAAATAATTCTTATAGAATTGTTATGGAAATTATATCTAAATTAAAAACTATAATAAAATTTGTTTGTGCAAATTACCCAAGCGCAAATTCTATAGAATTTATTCAGAATGCGTTATATAGAATCTACACAAGAATTTTAGTCAAATTTCTGTAGAGTCCTCACAATAATTCTAGTCCAATTTTGACATAATCCTTACAAGAATTCGACAATGGAAAAATTCTATATTAAGTTTTATAGAAATTGGACTACTGTGCTTGTAGAATTCTTGTGAAGTCTTTATAGAAATTTTAGTAGAATTTTTGTGAGGATTCTATAGAATGCATTCTACATATCCAGTAGGGTGGGATGAAAATAAAAAGGTTTTAGTTTTTGGATCAGGATCAGAAAAATCTTTTTCTTCATACAAAAATAGGTTTCCATGATTTTTTGTAGATTTTTAAAATTATGTCTTCCGTTAGCAGAAATGAATTGAAGTTAAAAAGTTGGAAAACAATGATTTTTTCAATATATCACAATGTTATATTTACATTTCTCTTTCGATTATCTTCTCTTGGTACAAATTGATTCATTTTAGTATAATAATAGATTTTTTAGGAACACTGATAAATGAAAGAACTTTGGGAAGTTTATAAAGTTACTCAAAATCACTATTTTGCAATAAAATTGGGGATTTGAAGTTGAAAAACAGAGGTAAAAAGTTACACAATTTTTTTCTAAATATTCTTTTCTGGGTTTTTTTACCACTTAATAACACCAAATTCTGAAAGGAAAATTCAAAATATCCAAAAATTTATTTGGGAGATCGTAGGGTATAATACTATTTTCGTATCCGGAAAGCAATTTTTCTACGCTTTTGTATTAATCACAATTACAATTACAATTACAATTAGGTATGTTCTTTCTAAATCTGAATTAGTCAAAAACTATTAATGAAACGAGAAGTCTTCCATCAATTGAATTAGTAAGCATTTTAACTAATAATTAGTAGACAGTTACTAATTTTTAGTCGAATTCTTTAATTCATTTAGTAACAGTTACTAATTCAATTCATTTAGTAACGTTACTAATTCAATTAGTAACGTTACTAATTGAATTAGTAACTGTTACTAATTGAATTAGTAACTGTTACTAAATGAATTAATAACTATTACTAAATGAATTAGTATAATTTGACTAAAAATTAGTGGTTTTCTACTAATTATTAGTAGAAATTCTTACTAATTCAATCGGTGGAAGGCTTCTCGTTATTTCATTAGTATTTTTTGTCTAATTCAGATTTAGAGAGTTAATATAGAAAGATAAATGTTACCTTGAACTTATAAAAACACTTTGACAATTCTTACATCTGGTTTAAATTTTAATTGTAGATTTCTTGATACGCATTATCATTTAAATTGGATTATTTGAAAATTTCAATTAACCAAATCAAGCAATCGTGTACAATTTTTCTTGTCGTTTTGTCAAATAGAAGTGTTTTTATTAAGTTTAAGATTTGTCTCGATTGTTTTTAATAATCTCATAAAAAATTTAACCATATTTTGATATTAAATATTACTTATCAACTTTTTAAATAAAATGTACGCTAATTATATGTGATTTTATATCATGTTTCAAATTTCGAATTTGAATCTTGAAGCAAATTCAAATTCACGTGGTTCAAGACAAAACATGCAATTGGACGATACTTTTGTTTCAAGACAACTTTTTCTTTTAGTGTTTGTAAGTCTTTCTGAAATTACTCCAAAAACATAGAAAAATTGCTTTCAGAATACGCAAATTTTATAATCTTGAAAAATAGTATTTTACTCTTTGATGTTTCAGAAATATATTTTTGAATATTTTGATATTTCCTTTCAGAATTTGATGTATTATTATGTTGCAAAACACACCCAAGAAAAAATATTTGGAAAAAATTTTTTGTGACTTTTTACCTCTGTTGCTTAACAAAACACCAATTTTCTTGCAAAATATTGATATTGAGTAAATTTATTAACTTTACAAAGCCCTTTCCTTCATCGAAGCTCCTAAAAAATCTATTATTATACTAAAATGAATCAATTTACACCAGGAAAAGATAATCGAAACAGAAATGTGAATATAACATCGTGATATATTGAAAAAGTCATTGTTTTCCAACTTTTCAATTTCAATTCATTTCTGCTAATGGAAGATATATTAAAAATCTACAAAAAATCATAAGAACTTGTTTTTGTTTAAAGAAAAAGATTTTTCCTATCCTCATTCAAAAACTAAAAAAATTTTATCTCACATTTTAGCTCGCATTTTATAATAAAATAAAAAATATTTTCCATCTAAATTCTATAGAATTTAGATAGAATGCATTCAATAGAATCCTAACAAGAATTCTACTCAAATTTCTATAGACTTTACAAGAATTATAAAGGAATTATAATCCAATTTCTATAGAATTTTACATAGAATTTCCGTATTGTCGAATTTTTGTGAGAATTCTATAGAAATTGGACTAGAATTCTAGTGGGAACTCTATAGAGTAGTGAGGATTCTGTGGATTCTCTTGCGAGGATTCTATAGAATGCATTCTACATAAATTCTATATAATTTTTCCACCCGGGTAAATTTGATAGAATTTTTCCACCTTGGCATCTCCCAAAATGAAAAAGTGTTTAATTTAAAGTTAAATTTTAATGAAAACAATAACCATTTAATTTAGAACTAAATGAAATTGATTTTGAAATGGGAAGAGGTCAATGTTCCGATAAATCTATTCGATGTTGGGGTGTATCTAAGTTTTGGTTTGAACTGGAGTAGGAGGCTGCAAGAAAGATAGTAATTACAGAAGCGGGACTCAAACCTCGGGTTCGTCAGACCTGCAAGGCACGATCCCCGATAAGTATAGTTGTTTCAGAATCGCGTCGATGCCTCTACTCTCGCTATCTCATTTTATTGGTACAGGTTATGTAAAAAATTCTCAATCACGGCGCGTGCGTTCACGACAAGATTTTCCACCCGAGTCACCAAGTACATAATACGTACACCTTCAATTATCTCTCAACTCTTGAAAGTAAGAGTCCATCCACGTCAGAGCTTTGTAAACGTTATAATTAATGAAAAATAGCTAAGCTGAGGTCATAATGTCATGGGAAAATCGATAAACTTTAAAATTTAAAGGTTCCAATTTACAAACAATGACGAGGAGGATATTAAATTTGAATTTAATTATCTTGAGATAATAGGACTTTCTCACTGAGGGGAAATTAATCTTTTATAGAAAATAGATGCTGGTTTTTTCCAGAAATCTGAAACTCTCATATACTCAAAGACTCGGTTGCAGGCCCTTTTATTTCTACCGTGAACGGACTCGATCGCGCGGCTACCCCGTCATTATATCTCGATACAGTTTTACCCTTTTTTACTCTTTCGTCTTCTGCTATTTTATATTTATCCCTTCTTTGTGTTTCTTCACCTCGATCAACCTTTACAGGATGCATTGGGCGTTCTAATATTGCGTACGCCCTTTTCTTTATGTTGCAGAGATAATAAACAACGTGAGAACATTTTTCATGTTATTTAGATCACCTGATCTTTAAGAGGTTTATTTTCTCCATATTAGGTCCATGGAACAATTATCGATGTTGCATTTTAATTTTATTCATGTTTTAAAACCAGTATCATGATTAGGCTAATATCAGGCAGAGAACAAATATTTCTCTGTCTAATCGATAAAATTATCAATTTAAAATACAACACAATTTACGTCCTTTTATTTTTGTAGTTTAGAAAAAATTAACTTAGAGCGACTAAATTAGGTTGCAAATCAAAATGAAAAACAGATGAACTTTTTTCATACAGAGTGTTTTTAATTTAAAAATCTAAGACTTTGTCGGTCGAAAAAAATCACTATTTTCATATTTTTATCCTCCAACTTTTCGAAATTATTTTTGGGACTTTCTCGGGGACATTTTTTGTAGTTGCTTTTGGAATTGGTGTATATCGAATATTCATATGAATTGTATTTGTGGAATTCCATTTAGAAACCCCATCGAAATCTCGTATGGTATGTGGAAATTAAATTTCATATTTTTACTTGGAATTTGTATATGGAATTTCAGATGAATTCTATATGGAATAACATTTTTTAAGGAATTCCATTAGAGAGTCTTACTTTCAAATCCCGTATGGAATTCCACATTGAATTTCCTGGTGGAAATCCCGTATGGAGTTGTACATAGAAATCCCGTACGGAGTATTCAAATTCAATATCATGTTTCCGTTGAGAATTTTTATATTAAATTTCATATGAATTCCATATCGGGTGACATTTGATAAGCAAGATTATACGGAAATCTCATATGTAATGTTGAAATTCAATATTATATTTCCATTTAGAATTTCTATGTGGAATTTCATATGAATATAATTGACATTTTATAAGGATTTCTTATGGATTTGGTATTTCCATACATTTCATATGGAAATGTCAATTTCCATTTCAATTTCATATGGATTTTATATGGAATGGAATTTCATATTGAAATCTAATATATTCCCATTGGAAATTTCTGTATTAAATTTCATGTGAATTACATATCGAATGGCATGTCCTGAGAAACATAATTATGGAGTCTCACATATAAATCCCATCTGCCATTCCACATTGAACTCTTTGGTAGAAATCCCGTATGGAATTCTACATTGAAATCCCATATGGAGTATTAACATTCCATACCATATTTCCATTTAGAATTTTTATATTAAATTGCATATGAATTTCATATGGAATCGCATTTGATGAGGAATATCATATGGAAATCCCATATGTAATGTGGAAATTCAATATTATATTTATATTTCCATTTGGAATTTCTTCATGAAATTTGATATGAACAAAAATGACATTTTATAAGGAATTCATCATCGAATCTCTAATATATATGGTATTTCCATATACATACATACAATTTCATATGGATTTTATATGGAATGGCATTTCATAAAAAATTCTATATGGAAATCCCAGAGATATCCCGTTTGGAATATTAAAAATCAATGTGATATTTTTATTTGGAGATTCTTTATGGAAATTCATATGAATTTTATATGAAATAGCATTTAGTAAAAAATTCAATATGGAAATACCGATGGGAATATGGAAATTCAATATGATAATTCTGTTTAGAATTTTTAAACTCTCTAAATCTGAATCAGTGAAAATTTCAGCGAATTTCACAGAATTCAGTCAAAATTAACTGATGAATTAACTAGAAAAGGGTCACTAAATTAAATCAGTGAAAATTTTGTCTGATTCAGATTTAGAGAGCAGTCAATTTTCAGTTCAATCAATTTCAGTCAATTTTCAGAGTTTAGTCAATTTTCAGTGAAATTCAATTTCGGTTAATTTTCAGAGTTCAATCAACTTCACTGAAATTCAGTCAATTTTCAGAGAAATTCATTTTCAGTTAAGTTAATTTCACTAAAATTTAGTAGATTTTCAGTTTAGTCAATTTTCATTGAAATTCAGTTTCAGTCAATTTTCAGAGTTCAGTCAATTTCACTCAAATTTGGTCCATTTTTAGTGAAATTTAGTCAACTTTCAGTGACATTTAGTCAATTTTCAGTTAAAATCATTTTCAGTCAATTTTCAGAGTTCAGCCAATTTTCAGCGAAATCCAATTTCGGTCAATTTTCAGAGTTCACAAAATTTCACTGAAATTTAGTCGATTTTCAAAGAAATTCATTTTCGCTTGAGTCAATTTTCAGAGTTTAGTCAATTTCACTAAAATTTAGTCAATTTTCAGTGAAATTCATTTTTAATTGTCAAGTTCAATCAATCTTTAGAATTCAGTCAATTTTTTAGTATATAAATCCCACATGGAATTCCATATTGAATTCTCTGGTAGAAATCCCGTATGGAATTCTACATTGAAATCCCATATGGAGTATTGAAATTCAATACAGAATTTCCATATGGAATCGCATTCGATAAGGAATATTATATGGAAACTCCATATGTAATGTGGAAATTCAATATTATATTTATATTTCCATTTGGAATTTCTTTATGTAACTTCATATGAATACAAATGACATTTTATAAGGAATTTGTCGTCGAATCTTTTATGGATATGCTATTTCCATATGGAAATCCTAGAGATATCCCGTTTGCAATATTAAAAATCAATGTGATATTTTTATTTGGAGATTCTTTATGGAAATTCATATGAATTTTATATGAAACGGGATTTAATAAAAAATTTAATACGGAATTCCCGATGGGAATATGGAAATTCAATATAATATTTCCGTTTAGAATTTCTAAATTCTCTAAATCTGAATCAGTGAAAATTTCAGTGAATTTCACAGAAATTTAGTCAAAATTAACTTATGAATTAGCTAGAAATGGGTCACTGAATGAAATTTTTGAAAATTTTGTCTGATTCGGATTTAGAGAGTAGTCAATTTTCAGTTCAGTGCATTTCAGTCAATTTGCAGTGAAAATCAATTTCGACAAATTTTCAGAGTTCAGTCAATTTCACTAAAATTCAGTCAATTTTCAGAGAAATTCATTTTTAGTTCAGTGAATTTTCAGAGTTTAGTCAATTTCACTAAAATGCAGTTAATTTTCAGTTTTACCAATTTTCAGTTTAGTCAATTTTCAGTGAAATTCAATTTCAGTCAATTTCACTGAAATTTAGTCAATTTTCAGTGAAATTCAGTGAATTTTCAATGAAATTCAATTTCGGTCAATTTTCAGAGTTCAGTCAATTTCACTGAAATTCAGTCAATTTTCAGAGAAATTCATTTTCAGTTCAGTCAATTTTCAGAGTTTAGTCAATTTCAATAAAATTCAGATAATTCTCAGTGAATTTCAGTCAATTTTCAGTGAAATTCAATTTCAGTTGCCAATTCCAGTCAATTTTCAGAATTCAGTCAATTTCACTAAAATTCAATCAAAATTCACTGATGAATTAGCTAGAAATGGGTCACTGAATGAAATCAGAGATAATTTTAACTGATTCAAATTTAGAGAGTGTAGAATTTCATGGAAATTCTGTACGGAATTAATTTTATAAAGAATTCCATCATATTGATTTATGGAGTAGCATTTTATAACGAATTCCGTATAGACTTTCTATATGAGATTCTATGTGTAATTCTATTTGGAATTACGTGCGAAATCTACAAGGAGTGGTTTCCGCATAATTTGTTCGTTTAAATCGTTTTCGAATTAGCAAGAGATAAATTATTTATTGGTAAGGAATCATTGGAAGTTATGATAATTGAATTGTCTATAAAGTAAGAGTTAGTCTATCTATGAGATATCGACCTATTCCTATGCCTTCAAGGGTGGGAAAATATATTCGATAACCCAAAAGCGTCATTGCCATTGGATTTGTCATTGATTCCTGGCAGTCTTCAGGCCAGGGTAGCACACCAGCTAGGAAGTGGCTAAACGTGCTCTGCTAGGACATCAATACTTCGATTACCACAATCTCGGTGTACTGCGGGCTATGTTCCATATAATGACAACGATTTTTTTCCTCTTCTCCGCCAATAGCGAGCAATCTAGTCGGAAAATTTACTTTCACCGACGTGAAATTATTAAAGATCTCAGAAACCGTCTCAAGGTTACTGACTTTCCTACTACAATCTTTCCTACATTATCATAAGTTTAAAGTACCAAACAACTCTTCTTACAACCATAAATTCTGTTTAAAAATCCCTCGAAAGAACTTTTTGAAATTTTAAACCATAATTTGTTTTTTATTTGTCGATTTTTAATCCTTAGATACGAATCATAATTTAGAGTTAAATCAAAAGTATTTGATTGAATGGGTCCAATTATTATGAATAGGTCAAAAATAAGACTACTTATCATTTGCGAAGAATTCATTCATTTAATATACTTGTTGATTTTATACAATATTATAAACAAATATTTCTTTCAACATAAAAAAGAGTTTGAGCTAATTCAGTTGCTTCCTCACATATATTTGATTACATTGACAGCTGTTTCTTTCAATTATCCAAATTTGATTTGTATCAAACAAAAATGTTTCTAGGTCTAACGGAACATATATCTTTTTATTTATCCAAAAACAAAAACCAAAATTTACGCAAGGAAACTCAAAGTAATTATCAAAATTTGAAATTGTCAAATTGACAAAGATATTTAGACTTCATAAAAGAAATTATTTGATTCGTGCTATTTTTCATATATAAATAATTAATTTTTAAATCAATTTCAAAAGTTCAGACGGTAAATAGAATCCAAAGGACTTGAGTTTCCTTCGAGTTTGTTAGTTTATCGTTGGATGGCACCACTAGTTCCTTTCAATAGAATCCTTTCAAATTTCAAATCTCTCCAAAAGTTTATCTCAACTTTGATTTTAACGGATTTATAATCTATATCTTAAAATTCTTTTTAAAAAACTTAATCCTATATATTAGAATTCATATCAATTAAGAAAACTTCAAACGCGTACATATTTGCGTTTATCGATTAAGATAAATAGATGAAATAACAATAATAATAATTTATGGTTTGAATTGCAGTACAGTTATTACAAATTGTACTAATAAATAATTATTGTTCTCCAAGCCTATTTGAAGCAATTGAATAAATTTTATACGTCAGATCTTATTTAACACACGAGAAAATAACATATTTCATGATTACTCTCCTTGGTCATAAATCTTCTTAACACTGATATATTAAGCGCCTTTTTATTTATCAGTAAATAATAATTTTCTTGGATCTAAGTATATTTACATTATCGCTAAAGGCGACTTGCGGCCCGATAAGCTATCTTTGAACTGAGAAAAGGGGTTGTAGTACACGGGGTTTCTATTTTATAACGATGCAAACTAAACTTTTTCCATTGACGGATCGACGATCCAGGCTGAAGCATTGACCGACTATAACTCGAGGCCCGTTCTAGTTGAGGCATAGATTTATTAGCGATAGTGGTTCGATAACTGCTCGTGCATTACCACGCCCACTCTGGTGAAGAGGCTGTACTGTATAACGATTCACAACACCAAACACAACCATATAAACCAGAAAGTCTCAAATTTATTACATTTTATTGTATTTTATTGCTTTCGTTACATTTTACTGCATTTAATTAGAGTTACTACATTTTATTTCATTCTATTAGACTTGTTACATTTCATTATGCATTACATTTCATTGTACTGCATTGCATTTCACTATACTACATTACATTTTCAATATGTTATTTCATTTTTCACATTTCACTATACTGCATTACATTCTCCATATGTTATTTCATTTTATTACAGTTATCACTCTTCACATTTCATAACATGTATTACCTCTATTACATTAATTTTATAACATATATCATTTTATTATATACGTACTGCGGCGTTTATTATCTTGCACTCACATTTTTAGATCAGATTTTTCATTTTTTAATCTTTTTATTCCCGAATCTTCTTCCCACCCATAAAAGTGGCTTTTTTATTGCCAGATACTTTTTTTCGGTGAATTTAAAGTCAAAATGGGCTTTGTTTTAGAAATTCAATTTTTTAATATTTAAAACTACACAAAACTACCATATTTAATATCTTTTTGGCTCAAAAACATTCTTCAGGGCGTGGCAATACTGAAAAAAATTATGCTGATTTTTTTTCATTTTAATGTGAGAAGATATTCCCAAAAATAATTAAAAATTTTTTGATCAAAGATGATGGATATAATAAGAAAGAGTTAATGGCCCCTACGGTGACTGATGATCATTTATGAAATATAAAGGTTAGTAAATTATGAAAAGTCATGAAAGTTCAAAATATTTTTTTTAGTTAGATATATTTCAATTGAATGCGTATGGTAACTCTCTTGAGACTCCGGTGGTCCTTCCGACGGGAGCTTACTTACAGCGTTTAATATTTAAAAATATTCAGTATCTAGAAAGCTTGTCACTTTGTAGGATATCACTATTTTTTCAAGACAGTGTAATTTCAATTTTTAACGCCAATTCAATATTATTGAGGCATCTATAAATTATCAATTTGGTCCGTAGAGTTTTTGTTTCAAATATTTGGACGTTAATTATCTTTCCATGTAAAAGAATTTTTGGGAATTTCTCGGTAATTTACTGAAAGTTTCCTTGAAAATTGTATTCTCGAAAAATTGACAGGAGTTTTCCACAAAGACATTCCTATAATCCATACAAAATTTTGTATAGAATTCCACAAGGAAATCTCACATGGCTTTCCATATGGAAATTCCATACAGAATTCTACAAAAAATCCAGTAGGAAATCCCTTATGGATTTCCATATGGAAATTCTATATAGAATTCTACCAAATATTCCACAAGGAAATCCCATATAGATTATGATATATGAAATGGAATATTATAAGGAATTTCATCTATGTTAATTCTACATAAGATTTCCATATAGAATTTCCGTGCGGTTGTTTACACAGAATTTATTCATATGGAAAAAAAGGAAAAAATTCTTGACGGCAATTATATTAATATATTAACTCTTAACTCAATCCGAAACAAATTTATGGATTACTGAACTTCATCAGCTCTAAAGTACAAGTATCGATTTAATTTAATTGAATTTCTCTCAAACAAAAATAAATTATCAATTTGGTCCGTAGAGTTTTTTTTCAAATATCTTTCTCTGTAAAAGAATTACTGAGAATTTCTCGGTAATTTACTGAAAGTTTCCTTGAAAATTGTATTTCCGAAAAATTGACAGGAGTTTTCCACAGAGACATTCCAATAATAAATTCCATACAAAATTTAGTATAGAATTTCGCAAGGAAATCTCACATGGCTTTTCATATGGAAATTCCATACAGAATTCTAAAAAAAATTCAGTAGGAATTTCCATAAGGAAATTCCAGACAGAATTCTTCCAAATATTCCATAAGGAAATCCCATATATGAAATGGAAGATTATAAGGAATTTCATCTCTGTGAATACTATATAGGATTTCCATATAGAATTTTACTGCGGTTGTTTACGCAGAATTTATTCACATGGAAAAGAAGTAAAAAATTCTTGTTGGCAATTATATTAATATATTAACTCTTAACTCAATCCGAAACAAAATGAATTACTGAACTTCATCAGCTCTAAAGTACAAGTATCGATTTAATTCCTCTCAAAAAATAAAATTCTTATCGATCTTTGATCCTCGATACCAATAATTCGTGCATTTCTTCTTCTATCCAATAAGATAGAACCGATTGGTCAGTCGGTGTACATATATGTTCAGCAACAAAGAGAGAATTTGTGTCAAAGGTTGCTTACGCCTCGGATTTATGGGTTTGATTACCAGCGTGTATGGGCCTTTGGATTTTGTATGAGTTAAGTCGTGATCTTCCACGCCTCCCTTCTGGTTAGCCCTCTTCTTCCCCTCATCACTCCACCTTTTACCCTCATCTGATCACGTATAAAGTTATCGCATTCTCAACTTGTTATCCATTGTCTGTATACATCTTACATGTATATGCATCTCTTGTGGTATTCCTTTCTAAGTTAATCATAAATAATAAGCAACAGTAATGAACATGTAATGATGTTTTCAGCTTTTCTTTGAGTTATCGCCTCACTATCTCCCATCGAAATTGTGCATCATCGATCTCCTTGCTGTGGTTCAATTTATATTTGCAAGGTGGGGAGAATTAATGTTATAAATGATCTCATTTTATTTTGTCTTTGGCCAATGATTAAAAGCCAATTTAAAAACAAAAAATATCTATATATTTTACATTAGGATTAATTAACTTTTACGGAGAACAAAAATCTGTTAAATTAACAGAAGTTGTCCGTTAAAATAGTGTCTGTTAGGTTAAGAGATTTCAAATATTTCTTAAGATCTCTTTATCGAACAGATATTTGTATTGATTTTTACAGAGAAGCGTGTAAAATCCTTAGGCTTAACAGTTTCTGAAAAAATAACAGAAAAGATCTGCTGTTCTTAATATAACAGACTACTTCTGTTAATTTGACAGATTTTTTCTTCGTGTTATGTTAGGAAAGAATTTTTATATTCAGAAATTAAATAGTCTCCCAAGGATATGTTTCGAATTTCTGATCTTCAATTTGGATTTATTTCTGATGCTTTATTTCCTGATGAAAGGTAGATTGAAATTTAAATTCATTAATTTCAAGTCAGATGATATTTTAAAATGGAAAATTTTGAAAGTTTGAATGGAAGCAGATGGAAGTCTTTGGGAGTAGATTATCTTGGGATTTTGCTGTTTATGGAGTATTGGGTGGCGATACAAGTTGAGGAGCGTTACTTTCATGATAGGGAGGATCATTGGATGGTGAGAAGATGAGAAACGTCGCGGGAGGTCCCATCTTTACCACAGAGGATTGATGGATAACCTTACCAATACACTCTTCTTCTCATGTGCTCGTATACTCGGTCGTTTACGTATGCACGTGCATCTTACTGAGGGAAACCGGTAATCACTGGTCGTTAGCACCTCATTCACGCCGGACGTTCCGGACGTCACAGCGCTGCCTTACTTTAACTCCGATTGCCGATATAGGTATCGATTTTAAGCTGCGCTTCCAGAGTCGTAAATCTCCTCGAAATTCTAATTTAACCCATCCAAAACTCACTTTCCTGTTTAGAATACGTCTACAGTAGAGTGACCTAAAAAAATTAGGTAATTTGGTGAATTCAATTCATTTGGTTCAACCTAGAAAATGTTTGATTTAGCCAGCAAAGTATTTGGTTTAATTAACAGAATATTTTGTAAAATTTACGAAATGAATCAACCAAAAACTTTGGTTGATTGGAGCAAACGAGTTTGGTGCACAAAAATGTTTTCTTCATTTAACCAAACTTATTTTTAAATTTAACCAAATGCACCTAACGAAACGATTTTTTTAAATGAACAACTCTTTTTTCTGAGAGACTTTTTATTCCTTTTGTTTATAATGTTTATAACACAGCTGCAATTTAAACACTTAGGCATTATTTAATTTTATAATATATTTATCTGATGTAATAGCAAGAATATATAAATGGACCGTTAACAATAAAATATGTAAAATCATAAACTTAAGGATGTTCATCCCTTACCGCACCACAAATTTTAAATATTTATCTGATGTAATAGCCAGAATATATAAATGGACCGTTAACAATAAAATATGTAAAATCATAAACTTAAGGATGTTCACCCCTTACTGCACCACAAATTTTAAAAATAGGTTTAGAAAATCAAGGAAAATAACCATAATGTTAAGGAGGATCAGGCATTAAGCAACGAGTAAAATCCAAGATTTTTGAATGATGTTAGAATATGTTAAAATTATATTAATTCCTTGTCATTTTGGAAAATATAAGAATTTTTTACCGTTCAGTTTAGATAATATAAGCTCTTAAATTAAAATCTAGCAGAATCATATAAATCGGAGGTTTTCCATTCTAAAATCCAAGATATTTAATCAAAAAACATATGACAGTGTAGAAGGATCTTTTTAAATGTCATAAAAAATAATAAACTGATAACTCCTATCGATTAATATATAAAAATTAATTTTAAAGTGACATAAATCAATTTGTTGTTAAAAATTGACGTGTGATTTGGCAATATTGCATGAGAACTCCAATTTGGTGAGAAACTCTAATTAATTCATTGAATATTTTAAATACCAGCAGGGGTATACCAATATGTGAAACACAAAAAGTGAAGTCAAATTACTTCCAACTTCCGTTCAATGTGCCAAATCTAACCACAATTTTATCGTGTCAAAGAAACCTTCAAAAAACATATTTAATTTAATTTATAAAAGGAAAAAACTATTGTGGAAATGTTTTCGTGTATTATTATCGCTTCCAGGTAGTGAAATAGTACATTTCGATACGTGTGTAAGAGGTGATTATTTAGCGCACGAGACGTTTTTCGCACGAACGAAGCGAGTAAGAAAAGTCAAGTGCGCTAAAAATCATCTTTCACACAAGTATCGAACAGTATTTTATACCACGAGAGCCGAAAAATCATGTCAAAGTTGAGATTTTGAGGTTAGAGTGGTATAAAAGTATTTCTTGTTCATTCGAAATAGAATTAGTATAGGTTTGGTTTCAAAAATTTGTTGTTGGTACAGTGAGAAATATAATGGTGATTTTTAAAAATTTGACATAATTTTGCAACTGGAAGCGCACTGTATGTAGTATTATGGAATTCTTACGAAATCAAGAATTTTCTCAACCCTTTCTTTTATTTTGTAAATGCGTATTTGTCATTTTTTCAGATAGTATTATGACTCACAATTACCGCCTGATTCTCCTTAAATATGACAAATTTTTAAAAAATTCAAAATGCGATATAGAAAAAATATTCGAATCTAAAATTGTTTATTTAATATTAGTTATTTGAGATTTCCTTTCGCTTTAGAAAAAAATTGCAATTCTAATTCAATCTTCATCGTTGATAGCGAATTTTGTCCTTTAAAATATTATCTTCAATTCTATTTGGATAAATTTGATTAAAAATAAGTTTGTTAGGTAGATAAATAGAAAAAATATTAGTTAACTAAAAATTTGTTTCATGAACATTTAACTGTGTTTTAATAAGAACCAACCGAATAGAATTGTAGATAATATTTTAAAAAACAAAATAAGCTGTTAATGATGAAGATTAAATCAAAATTACAATTTTGTTCTACGGCGAAAGAAAAAACTTAAAATCTCAAATAGCTAATATTATATAAACAATTACAGATTCAACTACTTTTTTAAAATTGCATTTAGATCTCTCTTTTGAAATTTATTATATTTAACAATATGATTATTTTCCTCGATTTTTCAAACTACATATTTAAAAGATTATTAAAAGATGTGCGATAAGGGGTGAATATCCTTAAGGTATTATGGACACGAAAAAACACGTCTAGGGATAACATATTGAATTATACGAATTATACTTTGAAGAATTGTAATCTTATTACCATATTGATGGTATTGTTTAAAGAGAAAAGATTATTTTTCAAGAAAAAAAATTTAATATATACATAAATTATTTAATTGAAAAAATTTTATTTTCGATCCAACTTCTTTTCTTAACGCTTATCAAATTTTTAAAAATGACAATTTTACTTAATAATAGTGTCACGTCCACGCGGCTATAATCACAAGGACGTCACAATAACTTATTTTCTCGGGAAAAAGATTCTCTACAACTTGATCTCATCCAGTTTTTTAAAATAAATTTTTTAATGGCTGAAGTCATTAAGGAATAATTTTTCAAACAAAAAATTTTATGTTTAGAAAAAAATCGTTGTTTTTTCTACCGTTGAAATTTTCTCAAATTAATACTCTGCGTAGTCGTTTATTGATATTATTTATATTGAAACAGTGGATGTCAATTTGTAGAGAATCTTTTTCCCGAGAAAATAAGCTGTTATTTATTAAAATTGTATCATTTTTAAAAATTTGGTAAGAAGCGACAAGAAAAAAAGTTCGGTCGAAAATACAATATTTTAAATAAATAATTTTTGTATCTATCAAATTTTTTTCATGAAAAGCAATCTTTTTTCTTATAAACAATACCATCAATAATAATATTACAGTTCTTAAAAGTATATTTAATCCTGTTTTTCCGAGATCTGTTTTTTCGTGCCCAGAATACCTGAAAGTCCAAGAATAAATTTCAAAAGTTCAAGCAATTAAATTTGTACAAAAAGATGTGGTTGGTTGTCATCTCTTTTATTTCCTCGTTTTCGTAACCGTCCTTTTTAATTTGTTCAAAGGTTGCTTGAAATTTTGAAATGAGTAAAAATTATAAACTGAATTATCCATTGTTAATAATCGTTTATAATATAGGATGTCAATTTTGACTTTAGGGTCAGAATAAATAATTCAATTAATTTTTAATAGAACCAAACGTTTCGACACACAATGGTGGCCCTCGTCAGTGGTTATTGTTTATTCTGGAAAAAAATTTACAAAAATTTTGGTATCAGGGACGCATTGAACGAATGTAGTTTAAAACAATTTTTGGCAGATTAATATTCTTCGGTGAATTTCGCAGTTTGAATGTTGTTAGAAATTACTTATTTGGTATAATACAGTCTTAAGTAATTTTGTAGAGTATACACTATGATTTAGAGGAAATAAGAAATAAAAATTTTATATTGCCCTTACAATAATTGGACAAACTTATTTGTTTTAAGCAATTAACAAATTTGTGTGTAATATAATATATATTATAAACGATTATTTTCATCGAGGGTCAATATATTACCCATTGAATATTACCCCACTGAATATTATCCATTGTTAATTTGTTTTATTTGTTAACCGTCATTGTTCTTAAAATTTTCGAAATAATTGCAGAAGTGGAATGATAAATGATTGGAAAGGAGATCTTGTAGTTAATTTTGAGGAAATGGGGTACTCAACACCTCACTTCGGTGGCAAGTGTTGATGATCCTTCAAAGAGGATGGCTCATTAGTTTCTAAAGGGTGGTGCCACCTACTGGGCGGGGCAGCGGGTCATTGAAACAATAGTGTTTTGAGTTGTGATAACTCCTCATCAACGTCCTCTTCTCGAGGCTTTTGACTTCAGTCGATTGATTTCCTTGTGATTGATAGTCCCTCCTTTTCGAGCCATCGATCCCAATCCGTCTCACGTTCAATCCAGATGCTAAAGAGTTCAATTTATTTTAATAAAGGGAAGACTTATCTCCTCGCTCTCTACTATTTTCTATTAGAAATTCTCTACTATTTCTACTAGACATTACGAACTTTTAAAAAACTCTCTCTACACTCCATCTTATAGAAAAATACTATCAGTCAAGTATCTATAATTCCAATCTTAAACGGGATCAGAAAACTTTTTCTTTCGATCTCTGATTCCGAAGATTGTTTCATTAACAGAAGTTATTAAAATCATTTAAATTCTTTGGGAATATGTTTAAACATCTTATGTCAGAAGACAATATCATTCATTAAAATACGAATTGATGAGTTTCAGGAATTAGGGCTGGTATTCCTGAAATGTGAATCCAAACTACATGTAACGTATTTTAAATGAGTGGGAAATATTTGATATCTAGTAAAAAATATAGAATCGAGACGTTTGACGAGTTTTGAGACTCGGGATCCCCGGATGTTCTCATGGTCGTTCCTCGAGCATGTATCATTGCAGAATTTAATTATCGCAGCCTTGACCGATGAAGATATTTTTTAATCGTGAGAACGAGACCGAGAGACTATTTTATTTCGTTGTCAGATGCAGGTAAAGGCGAAGGTAGACTAGCTGGTCCACGGCTAGTCCCCGGGCCCAAAGGGGAAAGTACGAGTCATATATTAGAGAACTGTTGGGGACACCTAACAAGCTGCCAGGACACGTTTCCTGGAATCAGCAACGTTGCTCGCTGCAACCAACCCCCATCGTCCTGCTACAGGTCTCAGTTGCCACATAACCAATAATTCTTCACTTGTTTTACGTCTGGACGCAAATAGTCACCACTGGTCGCGATTTTTGTTCCTCCTGCCAATTTAGTTTCCATCTTGTTTTTTTTTCGGTCCTCAGAACGAGATGCTGGCGAAAAAAAGTCATTTCTCATTTTAATAAGGATCCTGAATCAGGAGATTGTTTACATTGATTGATTAAGTTTCGCATTTCAGATAATTATTTTGAAATACATGGGTATCAGTCCACCATTGACAATTATGAATTTATGATAATATTACATTTAAATTTGTTTAAGAGTATGTATTAAGGTGATCAAGTGGTCAATTATTTTCAACAAGATTATTCATAAAGTAATAATTCAAGTGGATTTTTCTGCACCAGACAGATGTAAAGGAAAGGCATGAAAAACATCTTTCTGTGACGGAAAACTCGTTTAAGTTATTATTTTATGAATAAGGTCACTGAAAAATTATTGCTTGGAGAAAAAAAATGTGTAAAATTAACAAAATCGTATGTTAAACTAGGCACAGCAGATTTTTTCTCTTATATTTACGGAAATTTCTGTTAAACTTACAAATTGTCAGTAAATTTAACAGATATTTAGTAAATTAAGAATTAACAGATATGTATTTCTGTAGAATTAACAGATATTTCTGTAGAATTAACAGATATTTCTGAGGAATTAACAGATATTTCTGTAGAATTAACAGATATTTCTGTAGAATTAACAGATATTTCTGTTAGGTTACTATTTTTTAAGAAAAATTAGAATTCCATTAACCTAGCACTCATATCTCCTAATTCTATAGAAATATCTGTTAAATATAAACCATCTGTAAGTTTAACAGACATTTCTGTAAATAAAACAGAAAAAATCTGCTGTCCCTATTTTAACAGATGATTCTGTGAATTTTACAGATTTTTTTCTTTTTCTGGTCAGATTGACATTTTCAAAACTTTTGCAACATCTTTTTACGTAATGGGCTTACTTTATTCGCCTTGGGCTCATTTATCACAGCGTTTATTTTAATTTAATTTAATCAAACCACTCGAATAAATTTTTATTTCAATTAAATGCCACATCCTTTGTAAAAATAAGAGTCCTAAATTCGAAAAGCCCTGAAAAGCTATTGACCGTCAACTCTAGACTCGAATCGAGGAGAGCATTTCGTTTAATTAAGACTTGCTTTTATTTCTGTTAAACTCGTTCGGGTATTTTAGGAAGTCCCGCGGCTTAACACGCAGGAGTCGAAGAATTAATTTATTAGCCTGCCTAGCTTGCGGATTTGTTCTCCACGCGCGGCATTCTTATAAAGTAGTTAATACCAGATTCGAAACATGAAAAAGCTTATAACTCTTCACCTTAAATTCTAAACTTCAAACTTCTAACCCATTCGGAATTTCACAAAAATATAATTTTATATACATTACGTTTTTTTAAATTTCTTGTTAACATCCAGAATATTGGTATTTTGACTTGAGAATTCTTAGTACCTAGGCGATTATTGCAAAATTATTATATTAATTTAATAACTCAGAACTTGTAAACTTGTAAACCTTGTAAACCTTAATATAATTAATTATTATATCAATTTAATAACTTTTATTAATGAAGCAGAAATGAGAATTATAGAAAATAATTCAACTCGAGTTGAAAATGACTGTTTATTAGAATTAAACATATTTTTTATAGAGGATTTGAAATAAAAGAAAATCCAATAATAATTGATATCATAAAATAACAATTAAAGAGAATTAAATTTAATTTAATGGGGAGTTAAACTTAACGAGATTATTCAGATGTTTCATGTGAATTTAAATAAACATGGAAACATTTTCAGTAAAAATACGATTCATGACTGAGTATTTTAACTTTGTGAGAGGAACATTTTTTCGTTGCCGAAACATCGATAGTCGGATAGGTCGGCCCACGCAGACTCACTCTGATTGCAAAATGAGGATAACCGTGTGAACCGTTCGGATAATAGTGTTATCAGACGCGAGCCCGTGTAGACACGATGTGTTTCTGATACTACAGAACTACCTGAGCTCAGCCTCAAAGGAAAGTACTCGAGTGACCAGCGTTTTCAAACAAAACCTCTTCTCATTTCCAAACTATTTTATTTGACAAAAATAATAGAATAACATCATCAATCAAGAAACTATTATTTAAACATTTATTTACACTAAGAAAAAAGATTTACATAAATTAACTAAATATTTCTACTAGACAAAAGAATCATGCTTCCAATCGAAAAAATTATTTCTTTGGTGATATTTTTTTCATGTAAAGAAATATTTTTTTGCAGGGAACATGACAGAATCAACTCAAAGAAATGATTTCTTTGACACGAGAAATCCGGGTTCGTTGGAACTGAAAATCAATGCCAAAGAAATATTTCTTTGATTGAATCTCTTCAAGCATTTAAGACGATAAATCTGTATTTGAATTAATTAATGTATGCATGCATGAATTAAGAATTTGGTTCCTTCGACTAAAAGAAGAATTTTGTTGAGACAAATGAAAATTCTTCACTTAAAAGAAACATTCTGTTGCGATAAAAGTTTATTTATTTCATTTAAATGCGATATATTTTAAAATAAAACAAATATTTTGTTTCGTTAAATATTTATCTTCTTCGTTCAAAAAATATTTTCTTGATAAATTAAAGAAAGTTAAGTATAGAGTTTTCTCTCTGTTTCTCGTCTGGTTGTTTGGCGCATTGGTAACGAACTCGTCTCTTACGTCAGAGGATTTGAGTTCGAATCCCGGTTGGAGATGCAGATAGATTTTTCATTGAATTTTTCTGTTACAGATTCATCAAAGTTTTAAATGGTATAAATGATTTGAACTAAATATATACTGAAAGCTCGATTTAAGGCCGGCTTCGGGGGTTTACTTTACTGTTAAGTTTGATTTAGTTATTATTTATGAATTATTACACATAACGCATAACTAAAATACTGAAAACGAACTGATGCGAACCGACGCTTAGACTACTACGTCACTACTGCGCACTTTGTTGCTACGCTACTTGTGCGACACCGTTGAGCTCCAAGTTCAGCTTTCCTCGTTCCCTTGGACCCTCGCCAGCAAACTAACACACACTCATTTATAAACTAATTCCTCGAAGGCCTTTCTGGAGCGGCTTTCAACAGCGATTTCAGTGTAATAACAATGTAACTATAATTTATAAAAATTGTCTGCCTGTAAATTTAGAAAAAGGCGGTCATGTAACAAACGTGCAAATTACTTTTTTTTTTCAAAATAAGCTTTTTGACCATAGAAATATTTCTTTGAATTGATGGAATATTTTTTTGAACAGATAAAATATTGTTTTACGCCAATTATTTAAGATTTGCAAAACAAACTAGGCATTTCTTTGCAGCAAAGAAATATTTAGTAAGTGCCATTCAGTAGAATCATTTCCTTGCTGCAAAGAAATTCTTTTTGATTCAAGATTTCTTTTTTCTCAGTGTACATTAAATAAAATTTAATTTATTTAATCGAAGGTTGGGTAAGAGGTTCATTATGGTGGCTAAAAAAATCATTCACATCCCAATCTTTTTTTTGGTGGAAAATTAATTGAACAATTTTGTAAAATTAAAAAAAATGTTTAGGCCGTGATCTTTGGACTTTTAAACTACCCTAAATTTTACAAAAATCTAAATTATTGTTATTTTGTGTGAAAAAGTTAAGTCCTTTATACGTGAATCTTTAACATAGATATTAATTAAAAGAATATCATCTAAATTCCCCAATTTCTGGTTATTTCATTTTATTTTATTAATTTTTTTCAAGTTTTTCATAGAAAAATAATATTATTTGATTAGAAAAATCAGATAAACGAAGAAAAACTACCCTTTATAAAGATCACAAGGTTCTTTTCGTTTTTGATCACAACTCTTTGGATATGTTTGTTTTGAAATTTGCAATCTAAATAACTAAAAACAATTTTTTTAAATGTTAATTTAATTAATGAATTATAATTTGTTGCTTATAGCTTAAAGTTAATATAAACTGGTATTCGAGTCCTGTAATGATACTTCCTTTTCAACTTGACTGAGTTGCAGTAACACTTTCCATCTCAAAAAAATCCCAATCTGAAAGTGCTAATAACATTACGCTTCACTTTACAAGATATAAAGACAGGTTTACACGTTCTGATCTCTGCTTTGCGCTTACAGTAATAATTATCATCTAGTACTTTAACTATCACTATATTGCAATTCTTTGTCGGCTTTGCCAGAGAGCGTAATATCCTTTTTCTCAAAACACACGGTCTGCTTCTGATAAATTATATTTTTTTCCAAAGAGACTAATGTGGAGAAAAGTTAATTTCAGGTTGGGGAAACTGATTTAAATGATACTGATTCTATAAAATGTTGAGTGGCACTATTAATAATAGTACCTACGTTGTTATTACAATTTCTCCACCAGCTTTTCATTCTTATTTTTAATGAAACAGACGAAGTTAAACAATTTATTTCATTCAATCAATATTTTTCTCAGTGTGGAAAATTTGAGCAATAAATGATTGCAACAATAGAAAGTGATCCGCGTTATAGATTAAAATAATAACTTGAGATATTCGAAAAAGAATTTCTTTTATTGAAGCAAATTTAATGCACCCTCAGAAAAGTGTTTGGTTGAACCAATTAAATTTTGAATATTTCAACCAAAGAATTTGCTTGTTATACGGGCAATTAAAATTTTGGTCGACCCAACCAAAAGTTTTAGTTGATTTAACCAAAAATAAATAATGTCAAATATTCAACCAAAGATTTGGTTGATTCAACCAAAATTTGATTGGTTCTACCAAAATTTGATTGGTTCAACCAACATTTTTGTTTAAATCAACTAAACGATTTTGTTAAATAAAAAAAAAAATTTCTGTGTGCATATTTTTGATTTCCAGTCTCAAATCAAGAATCTATTTTGTAAATGTTTCTGTTTGTCTTTACTTTTTTATTAAGAAGTGAGAGAAATATTTATTGCGATTAACATAAATGTCTTATTATCAAGTAAGAAAATGTGTATCTATTGGAAGTTAATAGTACACATGACCATTTCAGTCGAAATTGCAGTTAATTTAATTGTAACCTATGCGTACTCGTAAATGTCATAACCAGTTTAGACATGACTACTCGACAATGATTATTATTATTATTAGAAAGGAAGTTATTCGAACTGAACTATTTCACTTGAGGGCATGCCTTGCAAGGATGCGAAGCGCGTTTAAAATCTCGATGGGGCGTCGCGTTGTTGGTACCAACTTGGATTAACACGAGTCTCCCGAGGCACTAACGACTTTGTAAAAGAAAAAGAAAATTATATTACAATGTATATTAACATTCTACAATTTCATAATTTATACGTAATACAGCGTTCATGAGATACTTGAATTTATGTACAATATTTGTCCCAAATGAAAAAACTCTGTAGATATCATTCTATGGAAATTCCAAGAAGAATTCAATCTAAAAATCCAGATAAAATTTGCAAATGGAAATCTTGTCTGAAATTCTATATCGAAACTCCGTGTGAAATGAATTCGATATTGAATGGTATTTTATAATGAATTTCATATTGAATCCCTCATGGAATTTGCATGCAGAATTCTACGTGTAAATTCCACATAGAATTTCTTATGGTTATTCCATATGGGTCATTCTCCACTTGCGAAACACGTATATTTTTTTCGAAAATTTTTTCAAAATGATTTTTTTTAGTACACATTTGATTCATTAACATTAAAACAAGAACCAGTAAAAGTATTCATGCTATAAATTAATTTGAAAGCCTTGTGGAGCCTTCTGACGTCGCACGCATTTTCCATCTTTTTGTAACTAGAATTGTTCCTTAATAAAGTGAAAGAATGCAATGAAATTTTCACAAATAAGGAATAATAGAAGAGAAAATAAATATTAGATATGTAAGAGAGGAATTTAAAATAATCGTAAACTAAGTCTTTTTTTTATTATTAATTTAACATTTATTTTCGCAAATAAATACAGAGCGTATCGTCTCGTAACGTAAAACGGAAGTTCCCTTCCTCCAAACCACGACCTCTGTCCCAAATACGTGCATTAAAAAAAAACGCGCGCAATTTAAAAATACTCTTACAGATATAAAAAAAAATAAAAAAATAAATTTTTTAAGGGACTACAACACTGTGAAATTTTTTTCAGAATGATTGAAATTCAATATTTCGAAAAGTTATCAACGCATTTACGTTTTCTTTTTCTTGTTTTGTTGGGAAAAGTAATTTCTACAAGTTTTGTATAAACAATTTCTTAATAACATCAAAATTGTTGACATAGTTAACGAACAACATTTTGTGTTTTTTTTTTGCCACTGCGGCAGAGGTTTCTCGAAAACCACTCATCCGATTTGGTTCAAATTTTTTGAGTGTATTTTTAGATAGATTATCTCTCTTCGTACACGGGAATTTTTGTTCATAATTTCCGGAGAAAAAATTATTGAAAATTGAAAAAATGCAAAAAAACAAAAAAGGCCGCCATTTTGTCAAAAAAATCCCAGTGTACAACGATAACCAGTCTATTCGTGTTTATTAATCCTGTTCGACTTTTTGTTTCAGTTGATTATAGCGACCTGTAGCTCTGCCGCAGTCCAAAAAAACACAAAATTTTGTTCGTTAACTAAGTCAACAATTTTGATTTTATTAAAAAAAATTTCATACAAACTTGTAGAAATTACTTTTCCCAACAAAACAAGAAAAAGAAAACCTAAGTCCGTTGATAACTTTTGTAAATATTGAAATTCAAAAATTCTGAAAAAAAAATTTCACAGTGGTGTGTAGGTGGAAATAAAATTAGTTTGCTTTGTAACTATAATAATATAATTTATCGAAATTATTAACAATTTATTAAAAATTTAATTATTAATAATAGTTTAATTATTTAATAACAAATATTTATTATTTCTTGAAAATTTATAATAAATCCTTTTTTTATAGTCTTAAGAACACATTTCAATAAAAATATATAATTTTTGTTAATTTTCTGATAAAATAAATTTCTTAAATTAATAAAAATCCAGCAATAATATAATTATTTTTAGAAAATAATAAAAATATTTTGTAAAAAATGTTTAGAGATCAAGTTTCCTTTTTCGACAAATTCTTTTTGGTCTTTCTGTGAAAGTTTTTGGTCTTTGGTTTCGCAAGTTGGACTTTTGTCTTTTGCAAGTTTTATTTGAGCTTTATCTTTTTCATTGGCGTTTTGATTAATTTTTTGACGTCTTTCTCTCGCTTCTCTTGCTTCTCTTGCTTCTCTTCTTTTAAAAATTTTGCTGGTGGATTCCATTTTTGCCTTTTACCTTTGGCCAATTCGCTGTGTATTTTTCTTCTAAAAACATAATTATATATTCTTTAAAAAAACGTTAAAATTTATAAATAAACACCACTACCACGAAGCACAGTTTCTACGAAAAATATAATAAGTTTATATTTTTAATTTAATTAAGTAAGCACAACTGCCACAACACGCGCATAATGATAAACGTTTACATTTTTAATGAAATTAAGTATAAATACACAACGAGCATTAGGAATATCACTCATAAACACGTATAAACACGCCTGTATAAAGCTAATTTGTCTAACGAAATTCAGGATCGTATTAAGTCGTCAAATTGGTTCTGCAATTACATTTTGTTGCATTTAAAAATTATATTATTGGTTTATTTCGACTCTTTTATAACTAAAACAGAATTATTTATGCAAAAGACTTTCTTCTCATTACTTTTTTGCAAAGTTTTTTCGGAAGAGTTCCATTTATTATCGGCCCAGCCCTGACAAGCCAAAATCAAGATTACGTCGATGGAAAACAACACAAAAAGTGTTTCTACAATTTTCAAGTAGAATGAATTGTAAAATCCTTTGGCAAATTATTTTCTCCCGTTCTGATCTACATTTTTATCCTTTACTCATTAACTTTTGCTAAAAAATATAAAAGTTATTGCAAGTTACGTCGATGGATACTAATAAAAATACGCAAGGTTTTCTTGGACTTTTTTTTTATTTGCGAAGAAAGTTCTTAATGTTTACACTTAACACTTGAAGAGTGAGTAGTGAGATGTTTTTTCTTCAATCCTAGACCAAAACAGGACCCAGAAAGGTATTCCTAGTTGTCAAACGACAGCTATTTATGTATCGACGTAACCTTAAAAAATATTTTCGAAGACTCATATTTGCGTGCATATATAGTGTATATTGCATTAAAATAAAAATATCAAGGATAAAAATTGTACTTTTGAGTCTATCTTCAAGTTCCTTAAGCATAAATTTTAAAGTAGTTCATTATTTATTTCCTAAGTGACTCCAAAATATGTCTCAATTATGTGTGGACATCTCTCAAAGCATTTTTTTGAGGCATAATATTTTTTTTACTCTGACTTACAATAATATAATCTAATTTTTACTACGGAACTTATTATCAGGTACTAAGGTGAAGATCTGTACCAAGTTTTACAATAATACAGTTAGTTGTTTTCATAATATAATCCATGGTCACCAAAGTGTCTGTAGAGAATTACCCATATGGATTTCATATTTGAATTTCTCATGGATTTTGCATGCAGGATTCCACGTGGAAATGCCACATAGAATTTCTTATGGTTATTCCATACGTGATTTCGATAAGGAATTTTATAGATTTATACGAAATTTTCATCTGGGATCTCCATGGAGTGTTTTCCCTAGAATTTTTTAAAGAAAGGCCTTCTGAAGAATTACAAATTTTGTAAATAAAAAAAATTTGTTTACAGAAACTTTGGACTTAAGTAAAATTGATCTTGAACGAATAGCAGCAGATTTTCTATCTGAGAGTGAGGTTTATTTTTTGATGGGATTTCATTATTGTTCTGAGTGGATTCAAATGAATCACTCCAAGTTTTTCAGTAACTGTTTTTTATTTATCAACTGGGAACACTTCAGGCATCGTAGGTACGTTTCTGGTAGGATTGATTGGCTCTCCTGTGTCTCCACGTCACATACGTTTCTGTCCCTTAAACACTCGCCTCTGTAAACGTACATGACTTTCGAGCGAATCGTGTCGTTCGACTGGTTCACGATGTACATACAAGAGATTGATTGCGTTGATTGACAGAAAATGGAATTTCAATCGACCCCTGTCAACTACAATATTCACCTGATCACTTCCTCCGCTTTTTATATTGTTATACACACGTCCAGTTTCGGGGATATGACCAGTCGATATCAATTTCATTTCGGATACGTACAAATATTTGTTAAAAATTAATGCCACATTGATTGACATTTACCATCCAGGAAGATAAACGATCATCTTCTTGATTTATTTTTTATTTCATTTTTTTAAAGACATATTCTTTGCTTTAGAAGCGAACATACAATTATCGATAATTCTTGGAAACCATTATTTAGAACACTCCGATAACTGGTACAAATGAAAAAAAGCTTATTAATTTGTATTATATTTAATTGATTTCATGATATGAATTTTTTACTTTGAAGTAACATTCATAATGAAGTTTAATTACTTTTACTTAATTAGTTTCAAAACAGTTTCAAGTACAGTCAAATTAGGCGAAAAATGGGTGTTTGGTGGAACAAATTGCTCTACGAATTTTTTTTTCTTGATTACTGTTTGTAAGGACGTCTTAATGAAATCCTGAAAACTTCCGGTCTGCAAGTGTTGTCATTTCTTTGTTATTACCAAAAAACGAAAAAGCGATACGTTTTTTCAAGACGCTTGAGTGGATTGTTGATTTCCATGAAGGGATACGACAAAATTGTGTACACACGGTAAAAAGTAAAGGGCAGAAAGTGCTATTTTTTTACTATTTAAATTGTACAAAGAGCCAACTCCAAATTAGACAGTGACACTTTCCTATTTAAAATAGCACTTTGTATTATTTTTAATTAAGACCTTTACTATTTTAGATAGGAAAGTGTCACTGCCTAATTTAAAGTTAGCTCTTTGTACAATTTAAATGGTAAAAGTGCTACTTTAAAGTAATACCAAGTGCTATTTTGAGATTCCAAGGCACATCTGTCGATTTTAAATAGCACTTTCTGTCATTTGTATTTAGTATTTGTATTCTTACCGTGCAGGTTGATTTCTAGAGAATAAAATAAGTTTTAAAATGAGCCGTCACAGCACCCCTTACGACTAACGGTTTAAAAGTTATGAATTTGTTAGTTAAGGATGTGTTCACCTAATACGTTTCCGTTTAATGAATTTTCATTGTAGTAAAAAAATTTTTGATCAAATTTTGCTTATTGGGTCCCTAAAGTCAATGGTTCAATGTATTAGAAAACATTTTTTTTAGTATCTGAAATCCAAAATTGAAGGAGGATTAGGGGAACAGTTTTTTAATTTTTAAAGAATAATATTTTTTGAAAAAACTTTTTTGGTGAGTTCGAATTTGCAAAGTCGCCTGAAGCATAGTGATATTTCACCAAAAAAAATACTAACCATATTTTTAAAATAAACTTTTTCATGTTTAACAATAAATTTTTAGAAACAATAATTTTTTTCATACTTATACTTTCCGAAAAATCTGCGAAAATTATGGAATAATCAAGTGCCGACTAGGATGTAAATTATTTTCTCAGAAATTTTCTACTTACAATAGTTTCGTTGTAAAAAATACTTTTTAAACAATTTTTATAAACAATAGTCCATAACAGCGCTAAATAATGATAAAAATTGTCAAGAAATAAGGAACACGATGTTCAGCTCATGATCGATGAAACTTTTATTACTTTTTCAAAATACCGATTATTTAAAATTCAATTTAAATGTTTATAACAAAAAAATAAGATTTTAGTTACTCAAAAAAAATGTTTTCTAAATCTTTAGATCATTGACTTTAGGGACTCAATATGCAAAATTTGAACAAAAAATTTTTTAGAACAATGAAAACTCATTAAACGAAAATGTATTAGGTGAAGCCCACTTCCTTAATTAACAAATTCATAACTTTTAAACTATTAGTCGTAGAGGGTTCGGTTCATTTTGACGCTGACGTCGACGGCTCATTTTGAAGTTTATTTTATCCTCTAGAAATCATCCTATACACAATTTTGGCGAATCTCTTCCTGGAAAAAAACAATCGTCGTGAAAAAAAGGTATCGTTTTTTATTTTTTGTTAATAATAAACAAATGGCAATACTTTCAGACCGGAAGTTTTCAGGATTTTATTAAGACGTCTTTACAAACAGTAATCAAGACAAAATTTCGTATATCAATTTGTTCCAGCAGAAATCCTAATTTGACTGTACTAAGTACATATTTATTATTTAAATTTTATCCAGTCCAAGTTTTCAGAAAAAAACTGTCGCAGCCCGAGTTCGAATCGGGAACTTCCTATTATGTTTCAGAGGCTTAACTTAAGCCTCTAAAACATAAAAAAAGGTGTCAGACCGGGAAATCGGGAAAAACCGGGAAAAATCCGGGAATTTGCTTTCACCGGAAGAAAACCGGGAAAACCCTGGGAATTTTATTTTAGATCGGGAATTTTTTAATTTAATGGTAAAATCTACTTATTTTCATTTTATTTACAGCTATTTGAAAAGAGGAAAAAAAAAATTTCGAAAATAAAAATGAACAATAACTTTTGTTTTTGCAAAAATGTAAAAGAAAAGTGTATAATTTAATGTTTCAGATAGGGAAAAAATGCTAATGTGTTTATTTCGTGAAAAATTATAAGGTATCTAGGATAATATACTTTTATGTCCGTATTCTTTAGTTTCGACCTTTTGTCAATTTTATATGTATTTTTTTCGCGTGAAAGGTCCAATTAATAAAAACATCTCTTAGTATTGATAAAGTCCGAAATGTTGCTTATCAATACTAAAAGAGGTTTTTATTAATTGGATCTAACACGCGAAGAAAATACATATAATATATACGTTATTGTGAATAAAAAATGTCAAATTGGTCGGAAAAATGAAAAATTTGGTCGGGAAAAAACCGGGAATTTCAAACGGCCTGATCGCTAGACACCCTGTTAAGGTAGGTGTCCCAATTTCTGATCATGCCCCATTTCCTGATCACGTGTATTTTTAAAAATCTATATTGACCAAAATGAGATAAAATCAATCCTAATAATTTTTTTTAGATAGGTTTGAGTTCACTTCTTATTTTTTGTGTCAGAGCGATAATCAAACGGTTTTGTCGGGTTAAAATTTAGGTGATCAGGAATTGGGACCTTCAGAATTTTTCATATAAATACTTCTATTTAAGGCATTTTGCAATCATTTTTCATTTTTATGCTCATTTTAAAGAAAGATAGTCAAGTTACACGTGGGATTCAAAGTTTTTGTTCCTAAACTTTAGGGAAATTTTATATATTACGAAAGATGGAGATCGTATCCTTAAATGATCAGGAATTGGGACATCTACCTTAATTTAGACTTATAATTAAAGACACTCACTATAAAAAATATATTAAAGTTTCAGGTTAAAGGAAATTAACTTTTTACGTGACAAATGGTACCGAGTCGATAATTGTTGTATTTACCTTATACTATTTAACAATGTGACAATAATAACTCTTCATTGGTTGGATGCCAATGACAGAAGAAGATGCACAGGAATATACTTTTGTAAAATATGGTACCTACGCTTTCATTATTTGCACAAAATTAAAATTAAATTACTTTCCACACTTATTTACGAAAATTTCCAGAAATCTTCTGGAAATTTTTTGGTAGTATTTCCAAGGAAACTCCTAGAATTTTAAACATGTGAATGGAAACTTTTCTGAAGGAGATTTTGGTTTAAAATAGGCAAAAATATTTGTATTGGGATTTATTTTGTAGCAGCATGAAAGAAGGTGCTCCAAATATCTTATCTCGATAAGAGAGGATTGAGAAGATCTGAAAGAGGACCCAGAGGTCAGGGGTAATGAATTCCGAGGTTAGGGTCGACACTCGAAGTAGGTCTAAATGTTTGGAATGGTTTCCTCTCCTCAGTCTGTTTGGGTCTTCTCTCTATCTTTATTCTACGTACCCCTCCTATCGCTCTTCCTGATTGGGGCCTTAGGCCAACACCAGCAAACCCAGAACGTGGGTCTGTGGGTTGAGAGGAACGAGACGATCGTGGTACGGTTCGTGTTCTTGGTTCTTGGAATCACTAATTAGTGTCTCTCCTGTTTTATTCCCTCCCGTCTGCTTGAAAATCGGTGGCCACGAGCGACTCATTCCGATTGGAGGTCTGATTGGAAAACCTTTCGACCACTGCGAGAGACAGATTGACGCCTTCGATGATGATTCCATTACTTAGTTACTTTTTCAGCATTTTAACATTTTTGGATGATTTAGTTTTTGATGGAATTTTTAGATTGGATCTTTGTAATTTCTTTGATCAAGTATTTACACTTCTTAATGAATCATTTCAAGCAAGTTAAAAATTATAATTATTTGCAAAAAAGGGCTCGAACATGAAATGCATACTACCTAACTTTCACTTTCCGGCTCTTTAGAGACAAAGAGATCATGAACGGTTCTTAGTCGTCCAAAAAAAAGATCTCTGTAAATTTCATCATTTGGAAACACAGTAAATTGTAAGGTATAAAAAAAGTGTTGCCGATTATTTCGAGATTAAAGTGAGGTGAAGAAAATCCTTCAATGCACAACTTCATGTTGGTTCATGTCAACTGTCAGTTGAAATTGATCGAATGTGGTTTGTTTTAAGAACCGAGGGATTAAAGCGCTGCAGCTTTAATTGATCCAATCGGAGATCAAAACTATACCTTAGGATTCACTGTGAAGTTTGAAAATTTCGTTTCATAGAGTGTCAAAATTTTTGAAAATCATTGTTTATTGCTGTGGAAACTTAAAATGTTATTCTTTATTCATAAAATAATATTTATTAAAAAACTGCTTGTATTGTTTAAATGTAAAAAGGGACCATTTACAAAATACGTGATACGTATTTTGAGGGTTAAAATATATATGTGTATGAGAGGGTTAAAAATTAAATTAAATTAATAAAAAAATATGTATATGAGAGGGTTAAAAATTTTAAAAATATATATCACGTATTTTGTGAATGGTCCCAAAGGAAGAAAAAATTGGAGTCAAAATCATAAGTTGCAGAATGAACATTTGTAAAATGAAATTCTGCTTATCTTTTTTATTTTTATACCTTTTTACCTTGATTTGCTTCACAATAAAATAGGAAGTTCCCGGTTCGAACCCGGGCTGCGGTAGTTTTTTCTGAAAACTTGGGCTAGTCAAAATTTAATCAATTAAAAAATTAATCTAGTCCATGAGAGACAGGCATACTACGGACCCACTTGTTGAATATGTCGTAAACGTAATGTCTCTCATGGAAAAATGACGAAGAAGTCAATGTAAAAAAGTTTCCATCCTTACCATCTGATATGGAAGAAATATTATATACAGTGTCGGTCACAAGAATGAGACCACCTGTTTTTCGATGATTTTTTAAGTTTTACACAAAATTTAGATACCTTTCAACCTCATTATGAGAAAAAATGTTAACTCTCATATTTAACATTTTTTCTCATAATTAGGTTGAAAGGTATCTAAATTTTGAATAAAACGAGTCCCTGATAAAATCATTTTCTCAATTTTTTAAGAAGATATTTACAAAATAGTGCCAATTTCAATGTTTTATTTATAACGTCCGAAATAATAAATATTTTTCAATGGTGTTAGGCTCATTTTAAAAGTAAATTTCTATAGAATCGCACAGAATTATCACCATTATTATGCAATTTTTTCCTTACATGTTGCAAGACTCAGGTGGAAAAATTATGCATAATCTATACATAATGAACTATGGGTAGTCACTATGTAAAAAATTATGCATAAATTATGCATAAAATATCGTAAAAAAAAGTTGGAAGAATTTAAATATTTTTTCTGCTGAAAGAAACATTTTTGTAAAATATATTAAATAAGTAATTATGAAGTTTCTGTAAAATATATTTAAAATATACTTTCACTTGATTTTTATTATTATTCAGATGAGATATTTTTCAACTTTTTTGTTTCAACTTTAATGCTTTGCACCGTGCAAGCAAAAAATTGCAGGATAATGGTGATAAGTTTATATGTATGATTCTATAGTAATTTACCTTTAAAATGCGCCCAAGAATATTGAAAAATGTTTATTATTTCAAATGTTATTTAAAACTTAAGAAATCACTGCAATTCTCATTATTTTTGCAATATCTTTTAAGAAAATTGTCGAAATGATCCTGGACTCAGTTTTTTTTAGAATTCAACCTATTTGAAGGAAAAATTTTTAGCTTTCATATAATTAACATTAAAAAAACTTAAGTACCTAATCATCAAAAAACAGGTGGTCTCATATTTGTGACCGGTACTGTACTTGAAAAACTTCCCAAATCTATGGACTGCGAGTCTTAAATTTAATAATTCTAAATAATTTCGTTAAGAAAATATCTTAAGAGGAATCAAGATAGAATGTTGTGAATATTTTATTTTTCCAAAGCTGCCCATTTTTGTGGTTTTATATTAATTTGTAAAGTACATCTCATCATGAGGTCAAAAACTACCCAAAAAATTATCCCTGATATTTAGATTTTCAAACTCGTTATGTATATTTTGATAGAAACCCAAGTGCAAAAATTCTATTGAAGTCATGGAGAATGCATTCTATAGAATTTTCATAAGAATTCTATTCAAATTTCTATGGAGTTCACAAGAATTATAGTCCAATTTCTATAGAATCCTCACAAGAATTCGACAATGCAGAAATTCTATATAAGATTTTATAGAAATTAGACTAGAATTCTTGCAGAATTCTTGTAACGATTTTATGGAATTCATTCTACATAGGGGGAATTATTTATCAACTGCCCCATTCCAAACATCAATCAGGCTCGATCGGACTTAAATTTGGGTAAAGTTCAGTCCTATTGGATGGTAGTTTATGGGAAAAAAAGTTTGTCGCTGGGACACACATTTACCGGAGGAAGATTAATTTTTTAATTCTGTACGGGTACCATCTATTTCGATGATTTATACCTCTGTTAATATCAATAAAATCAATTTTTTACTTCCAAAATTTCGATAGGGTTTTTCACGCGCTTTCCATTGATCGTACACATTTTTTGAGAAAATAAGTATTTGACCTTCAAAAATCAAAATCAAAAATAAATTTAACTTTTTTGGAATTTAGGCTATTTTTTTTCTTTTCTTTTTATCTAGAAAGAAAGCTGTCTTTAAACACTTATAAGTTTAAAAATGGACGTATTGTTATTTATTTTTGAAAATAAGCGTTATGTAAGTTTTTTTCGGTTATAATTTTTTTCAATGATTTATGACTAATTTAAAATCAATAACAAGAAATGTTCTCTCTACAGCTTTGGTAGAGTTTTTCATGTCCTTTCTTCTGATTATGAGCATTTTACGAAAAAATAAACGTTTGACCTTCAAAAATGAAGGTTAAAACAGTTATTTCTTCAACAAACAACTTAAAAAAACAGTTATTTCTTTGACCTTCATGTTTGAAGGTCAAACATTTATTTTTTCAAAAAATACTTATAATTAGTAGAAAGGGCATGAAAAATCCTACTGAAGCTGTAGTGAAAACATTTCTTTTTATTGATTTTAAAAGAGTCATAAATCATTGAAAAAAAATGATAACCTAAACAAACTTACATAACGTTTATTTTCAAAAATAAATAACAATATTTCCATTTTTAAACCTAGAGATGTTTAAAGGCAACAACCTAAGCTTTCTTTCTAGATAAAAAGAAAAGAAAAAAATACCCATATTTCGAAAAAAATTAAAATTTTTTTTTATTTTGATATTTGAAGGTCAAATACTTATTTTACCAAAAAATGTGTACAATCAATGGAAATAGCGTGAAAAACCCTATCGAAATTGTAGAAGTAAAAAAATTGATTTTATTGATATTAACAGAGGTATAAATCATCGAAATAGATGGTACCCGTACAGAACTCAAAAATTACACCCCTTCCTATCGGTAAATATGTGTCCCAACGACAAACTTTTTTCCCCATAAACTACCATCCAATAGGACTGCATTTTACCCAAGTTTAAGCCCGATTGATTTTTGGGGTTGGGGAGTTGAGAAATAATGCCCCATAGATTCTATAGAATTTTTCCACCTGGGAAATATGTTTTATAAATAATGATAGAATTAAATTTTATCATCATAATAATAAAATAAGTTCAATTAAATTACTTTTATTACATAATAATAGTAATTATATGTTAAAATTAAAATTAATTACAATATTTTCTTTTTTTTCAGATTATTCAAACAAGTTATAATAGTATCACCTTCTTTGCTTGGTAAGTTAAGAATAATATACTGTTTTTCTATGATTTTAATCATCGCGTTTATTAGATCCCTAACCAAAAAATTAATATCTTATATTTGCTAGAAAAGTTTAGAAAATTCGTACACGTCTGACATAATTCTGTGGAAACCACTGAATGGTTGAAATGTCTGAGATTTCATATAGAAAATTCCGTATAGAATTCCACATGAAATCCCTTATTGCTAAAATTCCAAAAAGAATTCGACATAAAATCCCTTATTGCTATTCCATATAGAATCGCATGCTGGATTTTCATGGAATTACCATATGAGATTTCCTTATGGAATTCTACATCGGATTTCTATGGAGTGGTTTCCTCAGAATTTTTTCATGTTCGTCATGGAAAGACGGACGTCCTTCCAATACGAAATAATTACTAGAGTTTAGATAAAAATTCCAAAGAAATTCCTCTTCGGAAAGTATCCAGACGTCAAATCTCAATTAGAAAACACTCTAGTCATAGAATTCGAGTTAAAATTAAAGATCCGAAAAATTGATTGATTATTTATCAGGAATGGTGGGAAAGAGAATGGTAATTGAAAGTTTTATGGGGTGATGGACTCTCTCTTATGGGAAGGCAAACGGTTAGTCTTCGGGGGAGTCCGCAGTCCCGAAGGGCAGGTTGTCGAACCGTGTGGTCCAGGCTCAGATCCTTCGGTCCAGAACCTGGAAGCTGAAGGAGATCAGTTGCGACTAGAGTGACAGTTGCGGAATGTCCGCTACTACTGTCTTCTCTGTCTTGAATGCGGTGCGGAATAAAGCAGAAACGTGACTGGCGCGTGAGCAATTTACGTGGGCCCTTGCAATTTACGTCAAATGGCGTTGGGAATCGCGCGGAACTCCCGCATACCGTATTAACTATATACGAATACATATATACATACATACATA
>JBAGKK010000532.1:77732-88719 GCA_037177015.1 Euceroptres primus | reverse complement strand
GATATTTTTTACATGTAATCCTGTAATTGGTCCCCGGACTGTTGGATTTATTACAAATAAAATGAAATGAAATGAAACTTAATTCTGAAACAATTTTACACCTAAATTCACTAATATGCACCTAAATTCAGTAATATGGTTGACCCCTCAAAATTATAACAAAAATTACACGGTTTTGAAAATACAATACGACCAAAACAGCATTAAATTTTTTATCCATCTCTTTCGCAGATAAATCCGTAAGAAAAATAGAATTTCATAACTAATAAAACAATTTCTGGCAATTTTGTACTTGAATTGTTATCAAATGAAAATATTCCATTTGAGTTTTTTCTTTTTCCTGTCTACAGAAATTCAGTAATTTAAGCCAATCAAATTCTACAACGTGCTTACAAAAAAAAATTCGTAGAAAGTTTAGTTCATGAAGATTAGAAAGGATTTCAAAGTAATAATTGATAGAGAAAAAGAGAATGTATAAAATAAGTAGTGCAGCTAAATTTTGGACAGACAATTAGTTACACTATGGGTTTTTGTCAGACAATTCCCCTAAAGGGAACTTCTAAAGAGCAAAAATGATTCCAAAATAACTATGAGGTCGAAAAAAATTTATGAAATATAAACAAATGTAAAATTAATTAAAAATCAGTAGTATAAACCCCTTTTGATCATAGCAGAATTAGAGGCACTTTTTATCAGAAAACACTTCTAAAGAAGAGTCTAAAAGACAAATCATTTTGAAAAAGAGATAACTGTGAAGGAATTGTTCCAGAATAAAAGAGATGCAAAAAAAATTATAAAATACGGATCGAAGGAATCAATGCTGCACTTTTTGGTCAGACAGATGATTCATTTTAAGAAAGTTTAATTCATAGCAATTAGAAAGGATTTCAAAATAATAATTGACAGAGTAAAAGAGAAATAAAGAATGCATAAAATAAGTAGTTTAAACAATTTTTGGTCAAATATTCAGTAGCATAAATGGGTTTTTGTCAGACATTTCCCCCAAAGCCTAAACTAAAGAAAGCTTCTGAAGAACAAAACTGATTCCGATATAACTTTCAGGTAAAAAAAATGCATAAAATATAAATAAATATAAAAGTCAAAAATTGGATTTTTGGCGCTAATTATGATTTTTTGCGGTTTCTTTTAGTACAAATTGTTTCTTATACATAAAATATTACTTTCTACTGATAATTAGATGTTTACATAAAGTGTTTAAACAGCTTATTGTTCATAGTAATTTTCTCTTAGAATAGAGTTAGAATTATGTAAACATATAATTATCAGTAAAAAGTAATATTTTATGTATTAGAAACAATTTGTATTTAAAAAGCCGAAAAAAATAATAATTAGCGCCAAAAATTCGCAAAACACAATTTTTTACTTATGGGGTTTCTTTGGGACCATATAAAACAGACTTATGGGGTGATATTTAAGAAGTAATTTTTTATTCGTGTTCTATGGCTAATTGTGAAGAGAAATATTGAGTTTCAACTCGATTCAGCTAATATTGACGATTCTGAATAAAATTTACAAAAACGTCTTTTTTCTTATGGGACTTGCGGATCCTCTAAATATCATTTTTTTCAAAAATGAAAAAACGCATTTATTTTTTTGTGGATTCGAACAAAGGGGGGCGTGAGGGCATGAAAATTCGAGAAAAAAATTTGCCAATGCATTTTTAGACCACCCTACTGTAGAATCTACAGAAATATCTGTAAATATAACAGAAATTACTATAAATATAACAGAAAAAATCTGTTTTCCCTATTTTAACAAATTCTTCTGTTAATTTTACTGATTCTTTTTTCACCGTGATTCGCCAATAAACATATGGGTGAAAATCAAAAAATCAACGAAAATTTGTCCCGAGAAAATTACGCTCTTATTCTTAAAAATATCTTGTTTTAAATATAAGGATTTTTAGCACGCGAGCCACTCTACATTGTACTATGATTACATTTATTCATAATGTTGCTAAAATACACGTAAAATCTTTCAAATATCTGAAAATGTCTTCCTGTCCCTTGTACCTAATTATATTTATTTATATCTGAAAATGTTTTCGTGCCCCTTGACCCTGATTATATTTTTAAGTATTCGAAAGCCTTTTGCAGTATTTTGAAGTAAAATTGGATGTTTTTCTGGGATACACTTTTCCTCTATTACTCCTAAAGATAAAAAAAGAAGTTCATAATCGTTTGATTAATTTCAATTTCAAGAAATGAATAGCTCTTCATGTCTCCCCAGATTTGAATTTTAGTTTTGATCATCGTGTCCAGAGACACATTTTGGCGGATTTTTCAATGAAAATACTAGTTTTCCATATTTAAACCATAAAACAAGTGAATTTTTACGCAAATTTTAAAATATACAAAAGTGAAAATCTGTCAAAAGAGAAATAAAATCAGCATTTAACAATTTGCTCAAAATTTCGAAAACCGTACATCTTTGTAATGTTAACTTGTCCCGCGTTTTTTCCAGATAGATGCCTTTTTTATAAGATAAGTTATGCGTGAAAATATTGTCCGTAAAAACTGATTCGTTCTTACAAACTCTCAACTTAAACAAATTTATATTAAGGAAGCAACCTTTAAAAAAAATTCCTTTTCATTGATTTGTCATCGTGTCCTACGACCATTTAATGATATCTTGAATGAAGTTAGTCGTTTTGTTTGAAAAGAATAATAATTGTCAAATAGATTAACGAAAATAGAAAGATTCTTTCCAGAAAATAATTTTATTTATCATTCAATGTAATTAGGATATTATTGATTTACAATAAATGTTAAAATACATATTTAATTCGTTCTCTATAGTCCATTCATTAAGGGCTGGAGATTGTGAAATATCGCGTTGGTTAAAGAGGTTAAAAAATACCATAAATAAATTCTAAATACGTTTTTTGATCTTGATCTCTACTATTTTCGTCATATTTTAGATGTATACTAACAGAAAAAATGTGCTTTAATAAAGTTTGAAATATTTTTTTCAACAAAAATTATTAGGTGAATATTGACGATTTTTTTATTTTCACCCATAAAGGTAATAAAAAGGCAACAATTGATCGAGATTTTCGTTCCATATTCCATTTTTAATTTAAGTTTGGATAATCGATCGCTGATAGACAATGAAAGATTTTGATTAATTGATTAGTTTCACAATCTTGATAATATTCATAGAAAGGGGTCAATCGAAGGTGATGCTTCCTTCTGTCAATTTGGATGAAAATCGAGTACATAAAGTAGCTGCACCTTACTCAAGGACGAACCTACACTCTCACTGGTTGGAAATGTTCATGGACCATAATGACGGCTTCTGTCCACGTGATGGATGAGATTCGCGGTATCTTGTATCGGCGTATGGAGGCTACCATTTGCTTATTATTAAACTCTTTGGTATTTCCTTGTAACAAGCAGCACGAGCAAAGAAGATCGATGCACTTTTTCCCCACGCGTGATGCTAAGGTCTCTCTCGAAACTGTTTAATAAGCTTCACTTGCTACCAAAGTAGTCAGAGACACTGTTTTATCGCGTGAGATGCTCGTTAAAAGTCGCTACCGTTCGTCAACGATTCACCGAAAATCGTGACTTGATTGCATCAATTGGCATAAATTATTTTTTGATTAATTTGCTTAAAAATTGAATATATGAATATTCAGTAGTTGTGAAGGATAAAGTTGTTGCATAAAAATTAATTCATTTTTCGAGGAACTAATTAATTACTGGATAAATAAGTGGATTACTGGATAATATAAATGTCTGATGAACACGAAAGTGCTATGCAGAAAATGTAATTTTGTTGATTCGGGAATGGGAGAAAAATTAATAACGAGAAAAAATTATTATTCCTAAGACAATTTCAAAAAATTCCCTATCACTTTATCAGACATAGAAACAAGGGGTGTGCAAATTAAAACTCGACTCGAAAAAAAAGACTAAAAAAACTTGCAAATCGTCTAAATTAATGAATTTTAAAATTATTTCAAGGTCTAATATGAATCAGGATACTTATTGACAATCAATTTTTGCAAAATTCTGTATTAAAGAAGCTGTGGAAACAATTTTCAAACGACATTCAAATTTTATATAAATATCAAAGATCAGAGAAACGAAAAAAATACTGGTTTTCGACCTTCACGATCAGTCAGCAGAGGAAAATCATCCTGTTGTTTTTCCACCATTATAAACTTTAAAAATTTCTCAATTTGAGTCCTAAACAAATTGAAAGAGTTTGTCTAAATTTTGAAATAAATAATAGCAAAACCGAAATTTTATTTTCAAAATTCCTTTGCTTTTCCTTGACCCATATAATACTGAATATTAGAAATTATTAGAATATTAGAAATATATTCTAATACTGAATATTAGAAATAAAATCATATTTTCTGCAACAGTAGCTTAGAAAAACTTCAGGAGAAATAGAAAATTCAAATAAAAATTATCATTCAAATATTAAAATCCAAAATATATTATTTATTAGATTTTAAAAGAATATTTTAGAAGAAAATACATCAAAAAACATAATTCAACTTCGGACTATTTCAATCAGTGAAATACCTCCGATTTCCCATATCACTTCCAGAGGCTAGAGAAATAATCTCCTTTTTCAATTATTAGAGAAAATATTTGTCTCAAAATAAAAATAATAAAAACTTTTCTTTAAGAGGTTTTTCAAAATTTAATGTTTTTCAAGTAAAACAATCAAAGAAGCCATGCAAAAATGTCTTGTTTTTTTAAGCAAGAATCTAATCTTATCAACCCTTTAAGTTTTTTCGTGTCATTTATTTTAAACTATAAATTGTTTCATCCAATTTTTATTTTTCCATCCGTTTATACTGTTTTAATAAATTTTATATATTTATATAACAAAACTTTTCTTTATACCGTTTATAATATTATACACTTTTCTTTCAAGCCACCCGGTACAAAACGAATTCTGACGCCAGAGAATCGCGAGAGCAACAGATCGCTATACGTTATTATTTTCGCCAGTTATCAAATTAGATGTTGGCTTAACGGGTACGTAGCGTATTCCTTCCCTTATACCCCTTCATAGGCGTATACTCAATTCTTCTCTATTTTCCACCTCATCCAGGAGAATACTCTACAGTAAATTTTTTCAAACATTATTTAATTTCAAATTTATTCAAAAGAAAAATGCAAAATAGTACTAAAAAGTATTTAATTATAAAATAGTGTAATCGTTTATAAAATTGGATGTTAATTTTGGCTTCAGGATCAGAATAAATAATTCAATTAACTTTTAATTGAACCAAACGTTTCGGCGCACAATGGTGGCTCTCATCAGTGGTTAATGTTTATTCTGAAAAAAACATTTACAAAAGATTTTTTATCAGGGACGCAATGTACGAATGTAGTTTAAATAAGAAAATTATTTCAAATTTGGTTTAGTACAATCTTAAATATCTTTGGTAATGTTTACACAAATCTAAAACAACACATTTTTAGTTTTGTTGGTTGAGTACAGTCTTAAATATCTTTAGTAATGTTTACACAAAACTAAAAAAACATACATTTTTAGTTTTGTGTAAACATTACCAAAGATATTTAAGACTGTACTAAACCAAGTTTGAAATAATTTCCTTATTTAAACTACATTCGTACACTTCGTCTCTGATAAAAAAATCTTTTGTAAATGTTTTTCCGAGAATAAACATTAACCACTGATGAGGGCCACTATTGTGCGCCGAAACGTTTGGTTCAATTAAAAATTAATTGAATTATTTTTTCTGACCCTAAAGCCAAAATTAACATCCAATATTATAAAGGATTATTTTCATCGAGGGTCAATATAATCCCCCACTGAGTATTATAAAATAGTGTTTTAATCATTTCTACGGATAACCCAGAATTTTTTTAAAATGCGTCAGAAAATTTCTATTCAATTTTTAAGAACTATGGAAAATAAAATATGAAAATTATGTTCAAATTCCAACGGAAATTTCCATATAATCTATCCCCTTACGGTGAACATTTCTTTTTCTAATTATTTTGTTTCTAACGTAATTTTTTTCATTTTACTAATAATATAAATATATATTCTATGTTCAAAAATAAACAATCCAAAAATTTTGCATAACAGAATTTCATGCAAGTAACAAAAGTTCGAAATTGGGACAAAAACCAAAAACTAGAATCAAACTTATTTTCTCAGCACCGTGTTCACTAATAAAAACTTATTACTGAAAATATTGTAATCATTTTTGCAGTTAAAAGACAAAGAAAATGGTTTTTAATTCAGAAAAACTGGGTTTTGATGAATGAAGGATAATATTTTTAAAATGTGAGATATGTTTTTGTCGGCGTGGCTTTTAGGAAAAGTTCTATAATGTACTGCAGGATCGACGTGTTTTATGTCGCCTTTGCATAAAATGTCCTGCAATTTGCGCGGTTTCAGCCTGTAAATTATTGACGCCCTCGCGAACCGATTCAGGTGTGCTGGAGCGAAAAACTATATCGCCCGGGGGATGCATGGGATGACGCCCATGGGCTTCTCTAACGTATAGAAGTACATCCCAACAACGATTACGGCTTACTTGTTACTACCTACAACGTACTTATGTTACTTTTAAAACTGCTTATTACTGTGATTACGGGCGCATAATGCGGCGACCGAGCGTTCTACAATTTATTATTGAATTGCTATAATGCAGTTATAGCTTGTACACCAGGTATGTATGTATTCACGGTGAAGTGTTATTAATAAATACGTATGATGAAATATTCGAATCATGGATGTATTTGTAATATGAAAAAAATTTGTATATCCTTTCTTCCATAAGGATTATTATAAAACATTCACTCCAATTTCTCCAAATGGGGAATATAATAAAAGGTTTGCAACGTTTCAGGAGCAACAGAAAATCGTGAAACCACAAATAAATTAATAAGTACTAAAAAACTATAAAATTATTTCTGAATTGAACACACCTTTTTATTCGAGGAGACTTTCCCGAATATTCCAACCAAGATCATAGAAAACATCCTTTGATGATTCTCAGAACATTTCAATAACTCGGACCTTCTCAATAACTCGTGTGGGTTATTGATTTGCTATAAATCAGAAAATTGGTAAATCATAAAAGATTACAAAATTTACAATTTATATCCTTTCAACGAAATTCCTGGTGAATACTACTTAGAAATAAAAAATAAAACCGAAAACAATTGTACAAAGTTTAGAAAAAATAAATTAAATTTTTTTTAAAATCATTTTAAAAAATTTAATTCGCGATTTAATTTTGTAAAATGGATTGCGTTTAAATGAAAGTTCAAAAAGTTGAAAGAATATTTGCAAAGTTTCAAAAATCATAAAATCATGCTCGTGAAAAATTATAGAAAAATCACATAGCGATTATCGTGGATCAACAACAATTTATTTAAGAATAAATGGTTGTTGATAAAAGCAGCCAAGAACAAGAAAAATCAAGATGAAAGTGGCTGGTGCCAGTTCGGTCATTTCGACCGTTTGCACGCCTTGGGCAATTCAATTTGTGCTCGAGTTCGGATTTAGTTTTTCAACTCGAGTTCTTTATGCAAAATAAATACGCACGCAATTGGTACAATACTGGTACCAAAAATAGGGGATAGTTTGGTTATTTCGACCAATATTTGCACGACTTATGCAATTCGCTTTGTGATCGAGTCCGGATTTAGTTTTTCAACTCGAGTTTTTTACGCATTATAAATAACAATTGGTACAATACTAGTACCAAAAACGGAACTTGTACTTGCTGAAATCATAGACGTACATCGTTTTTTCCGCTAAAAGATAATTCTACTTAATTTTCTTTTTTAAAAAATCAAGGGATTGAACACTTGCGATATTTAAACACACTCGAAATAACGTTAAACAAATAAAAAATGAAGTAAATTTTTGCAAAACCTGTTTGATTCTCAAGTTCCCTAAAAATGATGACATCTGATCAGACATGTACGTTCAAATCTTAAGGAACTACAATATGAATTTGCCAATTCATAATTTGCCATAAAATTATTAATCATCATTCTACTAATGTATAAAAAAAAACTTTTATGACAGTGATTGTAGAATCATATGCAAACTTTCAATTGCAAACCCTCGGACAAGGAACTAACATATTCTTATCAAATAATATTTGTTCCACGGAAATGCCAGTATTTAGCGGAAAATAAAAAAAGTAATACTTCTTAAATTCCCCAAAAATTATAACATATCTAACCAGAGATGTGAGTTAAAGTCTTCAGGCAATACAATATGGATCTGCCAATTCACAATTTACCACAAAATTATTAACCACCATTCTACTAATGTATGAAAAATAATTTATATGCCAGTGATTGTAAAATCATAAACAAATTTTCCATTGCAAGTCCTTTAACAAAAGAACTCGCATACCTTTAACAAATAATATTTGTTGATGACCTATCTGACGGATAATACAATTTGGATTTGCCAATTCACAATTTGTCATATAATTTATTATTACTTACCATTCTACTAATGTATAAATAATAACTTATATGGCAGTGATTGTAGAATTATATATGCAAAATTCCTGTTGTAAGACTGTTAAAAAAAGAAAAGAAAAGCTATACGTTTAAAAGCTCTAAAGTCCATCGATAAAATTTATTGTTATTCATTATTATTTCTGTAAATTAAGTGATAATGAAAAAACAAATAATAAAATATTAGCTTCTTCGTTTTTTAGTAAAAATGATTACAGATTAATTAAATAAGAAGATATTTCTGAGGAATATAGTCAAAACAAAATTACCGATAATCCCTAAACAAATTTGTTTATAATGTAAAAATATTAGAATCTGATTCTTAGAAATATACGAGTTTGAACACTATTTTAATTTAATATTTCTTTTATGTTCTAAGTGAATTTATTTAATTGAATTTAAATTTATCTTCATTCACTAGTGGTGAACGCCTCCTACCCACAAAAAAATAATTACTTAAATTATTTTTTAAAAACAAATTAAACCATCTCCACGTCGATTTGCGCCAAAACGATGTACGCCGAAATAAAACAAAAAAAATTTTAATAATCCTAAGCTACTTAAATTATAAATAATTTTTCCATTAATGAACAAAAATTTTAATTTATTGCATCTTCTTTTAATTTTGAATTTCAAAACTATTTTAAATCACTCGAATTTTTAATCAAGCATTTAGAATTATACTTTAAGATAAATTTGAACTGGAGAAAAAAGAAAAATTTCAAATTAAAATTGAATTTAAAAAAATTAAACAACGAAAAAAATATCTATTAATAATAATCAATAGCTAAAAAATGTTATTTTCTTGGCTATCAAATTAAATTGAATAATTTTTCTGCGCACTTTTCAATTTTAATAACCACAAATTAATTAATGTATCAAAATCAATTGATTAAAGATAAAGTTTATTATTTTTAAATTTTAATGGCGTTAACGAAAAAAATTAAATGTTTACTTTAGAAAGGATATTTCGCAAGCCAAGAAAAACCTGTTCTAACAAAAGAATAACAATGGCAAAAATTCACTCGCTAATACGAAATTAGCGGTCGCTATGTAATTTAATTTGAAAAATGTACTTACCGACGCGGATTCCCTCGTCGGAGCGATGGCAGCATAGCCTCTTTTTGACCAATCCCCAGAGAATCAGAGACCCCTTCTCTTCCTGTCCTTCAGTCCTGTAAATATTGATAAATTTTGTTTAATTAATGGAAATGTTGGAATAATTAAAAAACTAAATTAATAACTTTATCGTCTCCCTTTTTCAATATAAATTACAAAATAATTTACCTGAGTTTTGAATGGATGATGCCCGATTGGAATCCTTCCAAATCTCAAAAGTCCGCAACACTTTGCAAAAGTCCGACAACACTTTTGAAATAAAATATTTGAATCAGTACTACAAAAAAATGTTATTTATAATTTAATGAAATAATTAATTCTATATATTTTACTTATTATAAATATTTCAAATTTGGATAAAAAAATATTTTTTAAGTTAATTCCATAGTAGAGCAAAGTAATTTGTATAAGAATCGACATTTACTTTAATTTAAAATGTAAATAAATAAATCAATTCTATGGAAATATTCTGTGATTCAAATATTTTTCACTCCCGCACTAATTTTAAACTTTACAAATATCGCGAACAAAATATTAAAGTTTAATTATACTTTTGAAAGACAAATTTTTAAAGTCGAACTTTCGTTTTTAAATCGCGAACTCCGAAAACTGACTGAACAATACGAACACGAGCACCTGCAAAAATAAAATAAAAAACACACTTGTTAAAATAACAACAAATAATAAAAATTAACCTTCTAATTCTAGTAATTTGCTAAATTCCAGTAAATTATTTTTGTAGCAAAATAAAATAGAGTTTCTAATAAAACTAAATAGCCCAGTGATTTGTGAAATTCAATTCCAAAAGATTAATTTCAATCTTCATAGTATTTTCGAATAATTAGTTATTATACTTGTTTAAACTGAAAAAACTATATATGAAAGAGATAAAAGTGATATATAAAACTATAGGGAATATTTTTCAGAAAAAAAAATAAAACTCTTTTACAGGAAATGATTATCTGCAATACTGCAATAATACAAAAATGTTGGAGTATACATTTGACCTAGGAAATTGTATGTACTTCACTATAAATAGCAAATTGTTCAATCTTCAATACAAATTTTTTTACAGATTGTGTGAAATGCGGAAAAGGATGTACTGAGGGTATATTTATTCTTAGTTTTATTTTCGGATAAAATAACCAGTCTTCTAATCCTTGTAATTCAAAGAAGCAAAAACAAACAAAATTATTTCAACAAAAACACTCGATCTTTATTTTTAAATTTAATATCCTTTTCATTTCGTATGTAGATCTATCATAAATTATAAGTTCAATTTAGATTTTTATTCTGTAATTTAAATTTAAACTTTAAAATGATTTAAAATAAAATAATATAATATGATATATATATAT
>JBAGKK010000531.1:310812-337706 GCA_037177015.1 Euceroptres primus | reverse complement strand
ATTTTGAAATTCTGTATTAGTATAGGAAAAACCTTAACCTGCAACATGCGTTTTGTCCTATATTTTTAGAATTTTTTTCTGCCGAGATTTTCACTAAAATCTGTACAAAACCTCGAGGTATCTAAACTTTTTGGACGGATATTAGTTCAATTTTAAGACACTCTCTATTCTAACATTTATTTTGAAGCCAGAAAGAACATTTATCGCATTTTTCTTTGATAGCAATGATGATACTAGCTGCAAAGAAATCACGCATAAGGCAATAAATGTAAGAATCCCTACCTGTGATGGGTCTGGCGGAAAGAGCATTGCGCATTCCCGCTTGAGCACCAGGAACACGAGGTGCAGATCTGAATTGGTTAGACATGGTGGCGAACCCAGAGCCTCCTGTCTGGGCATTTGGTCGCACTTGGTTTGGCTGTGCGGGCCAGCGAGGTGTGGCACGAATCTGCGCCATTTGTGGTCCATAAAATCTCTGGGGTTGTGGAATAGTTGGCACAAAGTAGCTTCCAGTTCCAGGTTGGAACATCTGGCCCATCTGCTGCATGCGCATGTTGGCCATTCGTTGCATGTATTGTGAAGCCAGGTGAGCTTTTCTGTCCTCCTTCCGTTGAGCCAAGGCTACGTAAAGTGGTTTAGTACCCACGATACGCCCATTCATTTCGGTGACTGCTTTGGTGGCTTCTTCTGGAGACGAGAAGCAGACAAAACCGAAACCTTTGCTTCGTCCCTCTTCCATCATTACTTTAGCAGATGTAATAGTACCAAAAGGAGTAAACTCTTTACGCAAGCGTTCGTCGTCGATGGTGTCGTCCAGATTCTTTACGTAGAGATTTACACCTTGATAGCGATTCAGACGCTCTATCTTCAACTGCTCGAACTTCCGCTTAAGCTCCTGCTGACGCTCTGCTTTCTTCTGAGCTCGGCCGACGTACATGAATTTTCCTTCCGCAATCTCTCGTCCATTTAGTTCAATAACGGCTTGCTCAGCCGCATCAGGATCTTCAAAAGCAACAAAACCGAAACCACGCGATTTACCGTCATCCTTACTCATGACTTTGTGACTGGTAATGGTGCCGTATTTCTCAAACATGTCCTTCAGTTTCTCGTCACTCATGTCTTCTCCGAAGTTTTTCACGTACACGTTGGTGAAGAGTTTGGCCTTCTCACCGAGTTCCTTTTCACGTTCCTTGCGGGGAATGAATTTGCCAACGTATACCTGAAACAAAACGGACGAAATTAAATTATATTTCTGATACTTGTGGTATTAAATAAAATGTAAATACTGAAATCAGTTTCAAAATCTCAACTTCTTTTATTTCTACAATAATTTAAATTTAAAAAAAGATTTTAGAATTTTCAGAATCTAAACTAAATAAAATGATCTCACCTTCTTTCCGTTGAGCAACATGCCATTTACTTTATCAATGGACTTATTTGCAGCTTCTTCAGTTTCGAAATGTACGAAGCCATAACCCTTGGACGCGCCAGTTTCATCCTGGGCAACTTTACAACTTAATATATTTCCGAAAGCCGAGAACGTGTCGTACATGGCTTTATTGTCAATATTTTTATCCAAGTTTTTAATAAAGACGTTGCCAACTCCAGATTTTCGAAGAGAAGGATCACGTTGAGACCACATTATACGAATCGGTCTGCCCTTTATCATGTCAAAGTTCATGGTATCCAAAGCACGTTCAGCTGCAACATAAATTGCAGTGCGCGATAAGTTTCCACTTCGCAAAAAGTGCTTCTTATAATTCTAGTGAAGCATTTTCAAAAAATGCACATATGTACCTTAGACTCTAAGGAATGTAAGTACAAGACTTAAAGACATTATTTTGATTAATTATCCTCAATTATAAAAATTAATTGAAAATTAATCTTGAATAACAGTAAGGACGTGATTAATTCAACTTTGCCAACTGAAAAATGATCTCTACTATCATGCTAATGATTTGGAACTTTTAAACGAAAGGGATTATATGAGATAAAAAATTATGATTTTTATTTCTTTCTTTATTATCATAAAAATAACTCCTGAAGAAAAACTTGTTTTCAAGTTTCATATTTATTTGTTTTAACTACAGTCGGACCTCCACCATGTAATAATTTTGGGAGGAGTTATTACTTGGAGGTAGCTCGGACGGGAAATTGGAAGTTGCGCAGCAGGCATTTGCGCACACACGTATGTATCCATGTGTGGGTGTAAACTATGTATAGGTTATGTGTACACGCAGGACACCATTTGCGCAAGTGTTAACTACTATGATCTACTATTAATGGCTATTGGTGGTGGCAGCAGATGAGGGCTACAGTCCGACCTCCACATGGTGGAGGTCGGACTGTAGCTCTTAAATAGCTGGAAATTACCACGAACATAACCTAACTTTCGAAAACAAATTGTGACGCCATTCCTCGTCGGTAAAATCACTTGCCAACAGAGCATTATCCTTCGCAAGTAAATAAACTTTGATAGAACAAACAATTTCATAAACGTGATTCATAAATATATTAATTACACATATTATTAATATATTTGTTGGCACAAAATATTGTTTAGTCTAGTAAGAAAATAACGTGGATAAAATTGATAAAAGGTACTAAAGTGAGGTTATGTGTTCAAAACATACAACCGCCATCTTTGTCATGTAATTTACTAGTTTTCTACAATTTTCTACGTAAATTACTTCATTTAAGTAATTTACGTAGAAAACCTCGAGTGACGCGTCACTTCGCAACCCTGGTTATGAACCCTTGTTATCCCGTACCAACCTCACGAAATTTGAAAAATGAGAAAGTGTAAAAATTTTAGTTGCTGTGATTTTTCGTAAAATAACGATAGTTTCAACTATCTTTTAATCAGAAAACTGATTTTTTGTGAACGTATACTTATTATAAATTGTTATTATCGATATCTAATTATTCTATCGTGCCCAGGTGTAAAACCAGCAACGATTATCTATTGATAGATGGACGTGTCAAAATCGCACCTTTGGCAGCATCTAATAAAAATGTTTAATACAGCTAAGTATTTCACTTAATGATACTTTCTTTTATGTCAATAGTTATTTGAAAATACAGACTTTATTTAAATACAGAAACCTTTCTGTTTTGTTGGGAACTGATTCACTAAAGCGCTATGGATTTTTTTCCTATCTACTGTTGGGTGGTTTCCCCTACGTCCTTTTGGCAACGCCAAATCACGTTGATTTTTATAAATTGTCTAATATGAGTCATAAATTATAAATGATTATGCCCTGATATTCTAAAATTTTATTGACATTTTTAAAAATTACAACATTTTCGGGGTTTAGGAATCAATCAACATAAGGCATAAAAAAGATAACAATTTGCTTGAATAACAATTAAAACCAGAGATAAAAAAGCAACGAAATATACTCGAAGTTTTTTCGAGCAAATTAAACTGTTGTTCATAATACGAGGCAAATGTTTTCTACACGACCATTTTTATGACGCAATTGTTTTCTGCTGATAAGTATGTAATGCAGGTTCTTTCAGAAGAACAGAATGGTAAAAACATATTGTATTGAATAGTTTTTTACTGAAGAATTTGGCTACTATAAATCCAGAATATCTTAAAAATTATTTTAATTTTACGGATTACGTATATTTTCCATAGATTTTCTACTTTATATTTGAGAGACAAAAATAAACTTGAAAAATGAAACATATTTTTCATTCATTCATCAATATTGGATATGCATTTCTAATATATGCAGTTGGAAAGAACAGTTTTTTTTAAATCTAACAGGTGATAAAGTACTTACACATATCTATTATTATTGCTCAAGTTGAATCAACCTAATGAATAAAGAAATTCATAATTATCATGTAGTAATCACTGAAAATCCAGATATTTTACATAAATTATGAAACTGCAGTTAAACATCTAGTTCCCTCCTAGAAAAACACCTTGATATTTATTACAGAACAAAATAATCAAGTAACAGAATTATTTTATAAATTATTCAATATTATGAAATTCATTCACTTTTCCTGCTGTTATTAATTAAAAAGTCCCTTAACAAAAAATCCCATAGAAACAAAAACACTCTAAAAAGACGGGAATAAAAATTTGTAAAAATCTATCAAACATTGAAGCATGTTATACTGAGGGAGAATTTTGCCAGCATCTGGATAGAATCTAAAAAAAAAATAAGAGGTATCGTGTGGAAGCATGGCAAGGTGACAGGACACCGGCAATGTGCATACAGTGGGCCTCCACCATTTCAAGATTTCGGGGGCAGTCTGAAAAGAAGAAGGTCGCTCGGAGGGGAAATTGGAAGTGCGCAGCAGGCATTTGTGCACACACGTATATATACATGTGTGGGTGTAAACTACAGTCGTAGTTTACTACTACTACGTAGTTTACCTAAACTACAGGTGTAAACTACCTACACCATTTCAGATTGGATCTCCTTTTTCTTCGTACAGGACCACTGTGAGAAGGAGATCCGATATGAAATGGTGGAGGTCTGACTGTAACAGCGCAAACGCCTTTTTGAGAGTAGGGGCAAACGATTAAGACTGGTTTCGGGGAAATTGAAGTGATGGAGGCTCAACTGTTTCTGGATGCGTCATCGAACCGAACCCAACCCAACCCGATTGGGCCGCCATAACTTTTCCAGCTTTTCCTAGTTCACATGTTCAGGGTAAAATAGGGGGAGGGGGGGGGGAGCAGAAAAATCCAATATGGTAGCAACGAACGGATAGCACGTGTCATATCTAATCAGGACTACGCAAAAGGACATTTACTACCATATGAGTGGAATGCGATTTTATTTTCAGGGAAATGTGTTTAAAATGTCTGAAATAAGGATTAATGAAAAATGTATTTACCATCGGCTGGTTGCTGGAAGTTGACATAAGCGTATCCCAGCGATCGTCGAGTGATCATATCTCGGCAGACACGAATTGAGAGTACAGGACCAGCCGACGAGAATTTTTCGAAGAGCATCGCCTCGGTGATGTCTGAATGGAGATCGCCCACATAAAGCGAGGCCATAGGGTAATTCGGTGCTCCAGGATTCATTTTTGCGTTTTCGATCCAACGTTGCTAGATTGTCAAAAATTCTTGATTCTTCTATGCAATTAATTACCACGTTTTCCACACTTTCTTCTCTAAAACGCGTGAACGAAAATCAATGAGAATATTTATCACTTTGTATTTTTGTTCCACACCTGTTTTTATTTATTTTACCTATGGTTTCGCGTTTCACAACTACGATTTTTCGATTTTTTTGTTTTGTTAGTTTTTAAATTTTATATATTTTTTTTTGGTTTTTTAAAATTAGTTATAAGAGTTAATTCACGACTGGAAGTGGGTTGTGTGACCTATTTTGTGGTAAAAAGGAGACACAACCACACGTGAACACAACTCTGTTCTTAATGAATAATGAGGAAGTAGGAAGAGCATTAAAAGTAGTCCTCCTTCGCTTATATAGGGACCAAATCACACATCCTCTTTTTTCCATACGCGTGCGAAATCCAGTCCCACCGCGTTTTCCGGTTGCGCAGTTGCCACAACATTTTGCACGTTAATTTTGTTTCTGGAACATCGATATAATTATTTAGCATTTTACTGAACTTTTTACATTTAAAGGATGATGTTACTTCGTATTTTTATGGAAAATTTTATTCTTTGAAACATTTTTTTCTAATTCTCAATGACTTGACTAGTGGAAGTGAAGCAGACAGCAATCTTGTAAAGACCGGGAAATTTGAATGTTTAAATTTTCTTCGGGTTCTCAGTGTTTCTCACATCCTTAAAAAATGGTTCAGTTAAATCAATCAAATTTTAAATTTATTAGAAAAAAGTTTAATTGTCACAATAAACTATTGCTACGTCTTTATATTTATCTAATAAAATTAAATTGAAAAAATTACTTTAATAAAATTATAAATTTTCATTTTTTTAAATAATAAAATCGCAAATACTTAGACGCACTTGACAAATAACTAAAACTATCATCCCATATTCGAACAAATGTCAAATAAATTATAATCTCGAGATACGGAAAAAAACAGCAAATCTATTTCTACCTTAAAGGCTCGTTAGGAAAAATAGCAGCCCTTATAATGAATTATATTCTCATTTATTATTAATACAGCAATAAAATGTCGATGATGATGTTGACAATAATAAACACGATTATTGGATAATAAGAGCAGAAATACTGCCGAATCAAATAAATCATACAATATTGGAAAAAAATTTAATTGTATCAGAAGACAAGGAGTTTTCCCGACCTTAATTACGCGACAAATGTAGTTATTGTGTGCGTATGCAAATACATGTATATGTATAAAGCACGGATATAAAAGAAAGTAGAGTAAAAATAAAAATTAGATTACTCGATATGTATACAATATAAAATAATTATACAATTGCTATAATGTCGTTCATACATTTTCGAATTTAGTTTATTATGTTTCTCCTATAGTTAATAATTTCGAAAAGATCAATTTCAATAAAATTCCATCAAGTTTCCCTCCACATAAAAATCATTTTCCCTGATTTAAAAAAAATAATTGTCCCCTGACTGAAACAGTACTTCAAAATAGATCAAATTCTAGCATCAGCTATTAATTGATAAAGTTATAAAATCGACCTTTATTCTTTATCAAGAAATCTATTCCCTAAGAATCAGAATTAATCTTAAAAGTTGTTTTTTTTTTAATTTCTAATGAACATCAAAAAATTTCCTCCTTTAAAATTAAATGTATAAAAATAAATGAGTAAAACATAAAAGGAGGATCTTAGTTTTGTCATCTTACTGTTCAAATTAGTTTTTTCTCGTTTTCTAAAAAACTAATTTGAACAGCAAGACGACAAAATTAAGATCCTCCTAAAATATTGAAACCTGTTCGACAATCAATATCTTCTTAAAACAACAGTTTTACGTACTCAAGAAAATGAACTTTAGAGATGAAAGTCTAAAATAAAAGCAAAATTAAAGTGACTTGCATAAAATAACTAGTGGTGAGTAACGTCAACTAAACGAAACGAAATCGTTTCTAATTATCGGTAAAATAATAATTAACGTTAGTAGTTTGCACTCGACTGATCCGAATCCTAAACTTTTATTATCGTAAAGGTATTATTAAATCATCGATTGGTCAACATTAATTTAACAACTTTAGTGTTTATCATGCTCTGATTATACGCATTTGTCATCCCTAACAAAAACAAAAAAAAATCCTATGTGCGCTTACTTGCTTAGAATAATTCGCTACTGTACACTGCGATTTGGTTCCATTAAAATTAAAACTTGTCTTTTGCTGAATTTAATGATATCCGTTTCTATCGACATCCTTTCAAAACCGGGAAAATATTTTACAAACTTATCGAAAATTGTAAAATGTGAAAGTCTTTTGAAATCCAGCAGATCAGTGTCAGCTGGAAATTAAATTATTTTCTAAATTACAAGTTCGCGCTGTGGCTATAACGAGTAATTAAATACTTTAGAAGTTGTAAAGAATATAAAAAGGTTCTAGTTCCCTTTAAAGAGTTCTAGTTTCCTAGAGAGAATTCTAACAGTAACGCGTAACAAAAAAGCAGATTATGGAGCGGTAATAGACTAAATATATCGTTGATGATAATTGATGCCGATGCTTCTGTAAGTCTAAAAATCCTTACAAACTTTCGTGAGTTACTGAGTAAACGAATCATATCTAGTAATCGATTTATATTCCGTGAAACGAGTCGTGGAAATTCCCTTACTATAAACACTTAAGACGAATCCTCGAAAGCCCCTTCTCACTAACTTAGCAATTAACGACTGTCTTTCTTATCGTGTTAATTATCATTGTACGATTTTTCCCTTTTTTTGCACTAGTAAATCAATGTTGGCAAACTGACGAGAATCACCAATATCTTGGAAGCTAATTAGCAGTAGTCTTCGTCTCTTTTGTTCTTTTTGGACGGACTAGTATCTTTCAAATATCTTTTCTTGGGATGAAAATTGGTGATTGAACGTAGACCATTTTTTGAAAAAGAAAAAAACACGTTACACCAAAAAACACCTGTTCTAGAATTTAAAACCTATCCTCAACGCTGATTTAATATTGCTCACTAAGCCAATAGACACCTAAGGCGTTACTATTAAAAGTCCTAGACACTTCTAGAATCTTGTATATGGCAGCCATAATGTGAAAAACGAAAAGTTACGACGATAAAAAAATAAACAGTACTGTTGTATACATCTCATAAAGATATCTCCTTTACAAACCGAACAGTACTCTCGGATATCACAAACTTCTTGTATTGAGTAAATTGTCGAGTTTAGTTTCTAGACCTGACATCTCTTGCTTCTAGCGGGCAAAAGATTTTCTCGAACCTGGGAACGGCCTCATGGACCGTTTATATGAATTGTAAACAGGCAAGTGAGTGAACATTGTTGTTTCAACAAGCATCGTTACTCAGTAAGCCGAGGCTTCCTTATATTCCGAACCTTCCATGGTGAAAAAGTCTTCCAGCTTCCACTGGAGGGTCTCGAAAGTCGGCCTCTTCATCGGGTCTTTGTTCCAACATTCCAACATTATATCATACAAAGCCGCAGGGCAATTCGGCGGACAAGGCATTCGATAGCCATGCTCAACCTGGTGCAAAACTTCGGCATTTGTCATACCTGAAATCATTTTAAAAATTCTCTTTTAAAAATAGAAATATTAAATTTTAATTGAAAAGCAATTTAATGTTCCAAATACTTTTGCTAAATTCGATTTGCATGTCCACATCAAAAGTCTTTGAATATAAAAGCATGGAAACTCCTCCATGTATTTTAAAGATAAAAGGTAAGGAAAGAGAAACTTGCCTTCTGGATAAATAAATTTAGGCTCTGACTAGACACTTCGTAAATTAAAAAAAAATTGCTTACCAGGATAGGGAATTCTTCCATAAGTGACCAACTCTGTAAGAAGAATTCCAAAGGACCATACATCAGATTTAATACTGAATTTGCTGTAGTTTGCAGCTTCAGGAGCAGTCCACTTGATCGGAAACCTAGCTCCTATTCTTGCCTCGTATTCGTCTTCCTTTATAAGCCTCGCGAGACCAAAATCTGCGATTTTCACGACGTTTCCATCCGCGACGAGGACATTACGAGCAGCCAAGTCCCTGTGAATGTAATTCTGCGATTCCAAATATGCCATTCCAGCTGCGATTTGAGCCGACATGTCGATTAACTGTTGCAGATTTAAACCTCTTCCTTTTCCTGAAATTTATAATTTATTTAGAGTCTTTTCAGAAATATTTTAATTACCATATATCTTCTATTTTTTTAGGTACCTTGTAAGAATTCGAGGAGACTTCCGTTCCTCATAAGTTCTGTGATGATGTAAATTGGTTCCTCCATCGTGCAAACAGCATAAAGCTGAATGAGTTTGGGGTGCCTGAGCTTTTTCATGATTTGCGCCTCAGCTAAGAAATCCTTAGGATCCATGGTTCCTGGTTTGAGTGTTTTTATGGCCACAGGGGTGGTGCTGTTCCAGAGACCTTCCCAGACTTCTCCGAACTGACCCTGGCCCAATTTGCGCACAAATTTCAACGACGATCGGTCTATCTCCCATTGGTCCCGTGTGCGATGACTGAGGCCCTCAGTTACGGGTTTCTCAACCTGTGAACAAAATCACACATACGCCAGTCAATTGCTGATAATTTCCAACAAAACTGGTTCCAAATAGATCGAGTGAACATGAATCGAAGACGAAAGCTTATGTCTTAGGATTTATGGTTATAATATACGAGGAATTATTTTCCAAATAGTGCGCATCCAAATCATATAGATTCTTAAATACACTTTTTGTTTCTGAAAATATTTTACAGTGTGTTTAAAGCTCCTTTGGGGTTTCAACTTTGAATTCTAATCGTGCAAAAGCTTAAAGTCCTGAATAATGTATATAATCAAGATAAATTTTTTAATAAAAAATAAATAATTTTGACCTAAATTTTATATTCAATTTGATTTTTTTTTAGTACCAACAACATTTGAAATAATTTGTTATTCTTTGGAGTAAAATATTCAGTTTTTAAAATAGTTTTCTAACTTGAAAATTAAAAGTAAAAGTGAAACTTTCATTTTCAAAACTTTTTGGTGTGAACCATTTATAAAATAATTACTCGCCTACACTCGTTGAAAGCTGAAGCAAAGGAACAAATATTAGCTGCGAAAGTTTTATGATTATGAAAATGGAATGACGATTCTCGAACTTAATATGTAAAAAACATAATAATGTAAAAAATATTCAGCTTCTTTGTGAAATGAATTTAGAAAAATAGAGATAAAATTAATTCCTCAAATATTTTCTTCTAAAAACTTGAATAATATAAAATAAAAGTATTAAATATATATTTTGGTTCGAACTGAAAGTTCTTAGTTCTTTCTTTCTCAGAATCTTTCAATAAAATATTAATAAAAAATCTAATCTTGGATCGATCAAAAAAAAAATAATACAAAAATTATATAATATTAAAGAGACTAATGAGGGTTTTAAAATGTAAAAACCGAAAGGTATACATGGATTGAATAAAATATATATATATATATATATATTAAAGAGACTATTTACGACATCTATTAAAGTATTGTTTGCTTCTTTTGTCATGCCTTAAACTTTGGAAACAGTTCCCTGCAGTAAATAGCTAAAATTTCCAAAATGTTTAACTAAAAGGTCAAAGTAATGAATATATTTTTTCATATTTAAATGAAGCTTGCGTATTTAATTGAGTGTATTTAATTATCTCCTGAAAATCACTATCTACTGCAGGATACTCTCCCCGATATAAAACTAACGATAAATGAAATGGCATTTTGTGAAGCAGACTGCAACCAAGTCTCTAAAAACTATACTATAGATGCAAGCAACCAGGCAAAATCTCTACACAACCTGCCAAATTAATAATCTTCATTATCCAAGCTTATTCCGATTTATTTATTTATTAGTAATTTACACAGTTTCAGAATTTACAAGATTTATTTATTTTTCCGATAAAGTCATCAGAAAATTCTATAATAGCACCATTTTCTTAGCTTAATTTAAATCACTAAATTTAATAAATAGTGTCTAGAATCATTTTGATATTCAGTACAAATTTACAAAGAATAAATTTACACCAGTTGTATTTGAGTCTTAAAAGTTTCTTTCAGTCCTTTGGTACAGTCTGTTGGTATCGATTTATCATTTAATCATAAAACTCATAAAATATTGCGAGCCTGAGTTACTTTAATCTACGTTTGAGAGTTTATTAAAAATTATTTTTATAAATTCGAAAAGAAATCTAGATGTTAGAAAAATATGGATAAATTCTGGAACAAATTAAAAATATTGAAAAGTGATTATTAACTAAAAAAACTACAAAAGCATTATAAACGATTGTCATCACTTTTTATAGTCGAATATAAGGAATATTTAACCTTTTATATAATTATATTTCGACAACCCGGCTCTCCTCTAAAATCCACTTTTGATGTTTTTTTCAACCTAAGTCACTTTTTATCTGTTTTTTATTATAGTCTATTTGATTTCACAGCGAGACAGAAACGAGGTCCCACTGTAATTTTGATCAAAGCCTTTGATTTAAGTTATTTCCTATTATTAGTCTTTTACATTTTAGTTTTTCTTCACCTCAGTCTTTTTCACTTTCGTCTATCCGAGAATGTGAATTCTTTCTCATCTTAGGAACCACCTGATAATCATTCAAATGACGATCTAACTGTAGAAACTTCTATATAGGACAGATGCTATACAGATTTTCAATAGTTTTTGTACCTCAACTAAATTATCTTTTAAATAACCTCTGAATTTAATTTACAATATAATATTAATGAATTATTAATTTAACAAATAGATCGCGTAAAAAATTCTCGCAATCTGTCCCATACAAGAAAATTCAGTCTAAAAAGCTGACATAGTTGCGACACAGCAATAATGAATGAATTATAATTAATGTAAGATGCAGTCAGTCGCAGACTCAAGTGTGAAACTAATATCTCTGAAACATTATTCCGTATAAAACAGGCTTGTGCTGCATGAAGATCGAAAAGATGATAAGTCGTGTATATGTTCAGTGACGATTAAATTATTATTTTATGATTGGGACATTCAATTTACCAAGAAAATCCAGCGGGAGTTAGGGTAAGCAAAAACAGAGAAACAACACAGTCTATTTCAAATAACAAACTTTGCGAATTCATCAGTCTAAAATCGAGACACGACTACCTTCAACAATTATAATTAGAGAAAAAATTAATTCCAAGAAAATTGTGATCCAAACAAGTCAAGTACAAAGGAATTTATGTACAAGGGAATTTAATTACAAACTTTACTTCAGAAAAAAATTCAAGGAAAGATAAATTTGACTAGTTTTATTTCTTAACCAATCATTTTTGACTCCTACAAATTAAAAGGCTCAATTTACTGTAAAAAATTTGGGAGACGAATCAAATTCTTAACTTTGAGCAAAGTCCAACCTGGAGTTTAGACAGTGCTGTAGCAATATTTAAAATCAGTCATAAAATAAAAGTTTTGACCCAAGAAACGTCTGGCCTTAATTCATAAAAAGAAGCTTCGTACAATCAATCTGATTCGCACAGACGACAAATATTGTATCATGCAATTGGTATTTGGTCATTTTTACTACAAAGTTCAAGGGATTTCTACTGGAGTATTATTTTTAATTTGAATAAATAAATTGTATACTTTGTTAAATACGTAATACAGAGTGGAAAAGAAAAATATTAAAGTTTAGAATAAGCCAAAGAAATCCCTTGTTATAAAATTTGTACCTAATTAAAGCGGCAAGTCAGGTTCTTTTGGTTGTAAGTCTTCAGAAATAATTCTCTCACATGCAACAAGCTGTCTAAACTCCACTCAGACAACATTATATCACAGGGTGGCTTAAGAAAAATTTTAATCGCTTACCTGTACACATGGTTTGCATAAATTGACACAAAGTCCATCTGCATCTTTACTATAATGTTCGACGAGATCCTGAAGATTTCTGAATGTCGTTCGCCTTGCGATGAAAAATCCTCCTTCATCCAGTTGCCTTATACGATAATGTTTCACAGTGTCTCCATCTCTCACTTGAATTTTGATTTACAAAAAATAAATAAATAATAAATCAAATATAAATTAATTAATAGAATATAAATTGGGGATTTTAATTACATAATTTATTGGGAATTTGAATCTTATTTTTACCTGAAAGGGAATAATCATTGTGGCGACTTTCCGAATCTCGGATCAAGAAAGCTCCATGTGCATTTTCAGGCAAAAGGAGCTTTTTCTCTGCTTCGATTCTCTTGATTTTTCTGAAGTACCATCTGAAATTTTAAAAATTCATGCTATTTTGCTTTAAAGATTAAAGCACGAAATTTAAAATTCTTTTCTAGAAGTTGAACCTTTTTAAATGGAACTTTTGATCGATTTTGAATTATTCTAATATTTGAGAACTTTATTTTATAATATCTTAAAATAAATTCTACTTCTCGTTTAGACTAAAAATTATTTACAGAATTAAAAATAAAAATTGTGATTGTAGATCTTTAGACTGTGAGATTAATTTAAAAAATCAAGAATCATTCTAATGCAAGAAGTTAATAGGAAACTTTTCTGCCAGGTCAATAATATTTCTTCGAGCACGAGACTTTTTTAAATTGCAAATTAGTAAAGTTATAGCCGGCACGATTAACTGTAAATATCGAATGTGACTTGCGTTTGTTAAGTACCTTTAAGTTTTATAAGGTCGCGTAGAGTCGACGGCCTTGTGCTTTAAGTTGTAATGCTTTTATTTTTTAATCCTAATATAAGTAATACTGAAAAGGTCAGAAAACTCAATGGAGAAGAAATGGACACCCAACTTATAAACTCGTAATTATAATTAATTATTAAACAATTAAATTAAAGCAATTAATTAAAACAATTAATTAAAAACAAGAAATCTGAAGACTATTTAGTTTTATAACCAGATCAAATTTTAGTAAATGAGACAAAAAAAAAACAATAGAAGATTTAATGTGCAAGTAAGAAATCCTAAATGTATAAAGGGAAAATGGAAATAATATTCATGAACAGGAAAAATTTGAATCCATTAAATCCATCAAGTACGAACATAATACAAGAATTTTTGAAACTCGTGTGAATTATAATATTAGTTTAGGCAAAGATATTGGGTTTAGGTACATCACAGACTTATATATTGGGTTAATAATTGCACTCTGAAGCAGGTTGTGGAAGTAACGCATTACGGAGTTATTAGGAATGTGACTGCTTTGTAATTGTACAAAACACAGCAAGAGGCAACAATAAGACGAATGAAATTACAGATTCAAGGCAATGGAAATCAAGCAAGAATGAAAAATTGCAATTTTTTGTTTCTTCTATTCTTGATGATACGTAACGTACTACTGTCAGATATTTAATAACACATCGTCTGTACCTGCATTGAAGAAAGCTATACTTGAGCGTAATGACTAATCACCTCTTTTTAATCATTTTCTGCTACTCTTCATATTTCGAGGTTAAGCACATGTTAAGTGCTTCTGGATTTTTAGATTGTTTAGTGGATTGCAAGAATTTCATTAATAATTTAATGGTAATTAGACAACAAAAATTGTCAATATTCACGAAGAGAATTAGAATTGAGTTAAAATAAAAAGAGTAAAAATAATAATACTTCAGTCAGTTTTGAAAGATGATGATTAGAAAGATTAGAAAAACGATAGGTAGAGATTGAAAAACCAACTTACGGCTCAGCTTCGATGGATTTGAGCTTGGCAACGTAATTACTGGGAATATATCCTTCTTGTCGAGTTCTCTTGCTTCTGGCAAGCCACCAATCGCCTTGTGTGTCGTTTAGAATTTCCAAATGTTCACCCTTCCTAAAACTAAGGTCCTCATCAGTGCGAGCGTCATAATCATAAAGGGCCACAAAAATCTTTGCAGTTGGAACGTCTGTGTCTGGTATTTGGGGCATCGGCCTAATAGGATCTGGTGGAGGTGTTGGAACACCTCCTCCAGGACTCGCCTGGGAAGCAACCGCCATCTCAATACTAGGATTGCCTATCCTCTCAGGCTTCTCCTTCTCCGCATCTGTCTGATTGCTGAAGCAATTTCCCATTTTGCTTTCAATGAAGTCAGCTTCAAAGTGTCTTCCTCGTCAAACAACTATTTCCTCTTTGAAAAGCTTTTCACAAGTTTTTAGCGAACTTTAAACCTAAAGTTCACATGTCAAGAATTCTTTAATAGCGTCCAGTTTCTCTTTTTTGTACTGTCATTCAAAACTAATTACACGAATGATTAAAAATTGATATAATTGTTGCTAATAATCTTAATTGAATATCGTTCTTGGGTGTGAGAGTAAAAAAATAGTCTGTCTATTGGTTTGTCAAAACACTCGAAAAACGGAGTCAGTCTTGAAAATTGGATTTTGTTTTGTTTGTTAGTAAAATTCAAGCGCACTGACCGCTGACAATCTGTTTTCTCAACGATCGAATTCTCACGTCATCGAACACACGCGTGCGTGATCATTCCACATTCAAAATCCGCTTTCGAATCGGCGAAAGCAGCAGACTGCAGAAAAATATCCTTACACGATGGCTGGAAACTTTCATGGAATCCAGTGAAAAAAGATGTCACTTCTCCGATGAAAGTCACCGGGTTATTTTGATAAGGATGATGAAGTCCAAGGCAAATTGCTTGATGCCCAGAGTGCGAAGGGTTTACAAAAGTACCCGAGGCACTTTCTAACGATCGAAAAGTGATCGCTGATTTTTTTCGGAGCAGCACCGCGTTTTTTCACTCCCAAAGTGACCAACCGGAATATCGGGGATTTGTTAGTTTCATCACGCGAATTTTCAAGGTTGCGTAAATGATTTAGAGAGGATTTTGTTTTGTGTAAAAACTCGGAGACGAAGCATCGCCATTGTGCCACAGAGTCAAACACCGACCCGTCAAACGACACATGCACACAAAAAAAGGTGGGTCTAAACGCACTGAACGAGGAAACACTTTACAGGGAAAACGCGAGCACCAAAGAATACTTTTCAGACGGATTCAGGACATCGTTTTCGCGGCAATTTTCCACGATTATTCTCACAAAATATGCAAGGTGAAAACACCCATGATGAAGGTTGTAAACGGCCAAACGGAATGCAGTGCTCGTCAAGTCGAGTGGTTCCGACCCGTCCTTGCTTCGGGAAAAAAGGCGTGGAATGGTGGCCATTTTTAAACGACCAGTGCTTGGCGCTAAAATTCAAACAATCGAATGTTTCCATTGTTTCTTCGACAACTTTACTGTCAATTATTTTATTTATTATTAAAATAAAAAAAGCGAATTGTGTAATAATGAAATCCTTAAAACTCAGGGTATTTAAAGAATATTAAAATTAATTCTGAAGTTGATATTAGAACCTCAAAAAATAGAGAAAACAATTTTTTTTAAAACAATTTTAATATCTGTAAATTTTATTTTTGTACAAAACAACAATGAACAATTTATTTTAAATTAACAGAAAAAAGAAAGGTATAATAACTATGAAATTTGTTATATTTGAATTTAAACACGTCGTTTTCTATCTTTCGAGCGCCTCGTCACGTATTGTTAAGCGCATGAGCAAGTAGAGCATTCCATACACTATTTTAATCAATTTATCTTTCAAACGCTTCAAATCTAGGACATGAAATTCAGTAAGATTAAATTGGTTTAATTGAGCGTTACTAATATTTATTCTATTTTGATGGTTCAAAAACTGTTCTGTTTTCAAAAATATTTCAATATTCTTTCAATTGTTTTATTGCATATTAATAAAATATTTAACATTGTAGTTTACATAAAAAATATTTTACAACATAAAATATTTAACATTGTAGTTTACATAAAAAATATTTTACAACATTAAATTAAGTTTAAAATAATTTCTTAATATAATCATCAAAATCAAAAACTTAACATTCAGGATATTGTAAAATGATTTAAGTTTGAGTCAAAATTCAGCGCAAAAAACAAAACAAAAAAATTACTTACTTGATATAAATAATTTTCTATTTGAATTCAAAAATTTTTGTTTATTTCCGGGAATTAAGAAAAAAGTCTCTATAGGTTTTATCTAAAAGAAGATGCATTCATGATTCTGAGAAACTCAAGGAATGTCACCGGAACGCCGACACGATTTCTCAATGAAATGCCGCTTTTTTTCATTGACAATGAATTGATCTGAGTGGGTCGAAGCAATCCTACTCACTACAACCTACAAAACTTATTCAACCTAATTTCTCCAATGAAACCTCGCAAAATCCCTCTAAAAACCAATTTAAAAAACCTTGAAAATTAATATTTCAAACACGGATAAAAATAAAAACCTTTTTTAGATCCACTTTTAAAAAATACCACAAAAACTATACTTATAAACTTTCCAATACGTGAGTCTGCATTCAAAATCGGTACAAAAGGCGAGCCTCTCATTGTATTCGATTTTTCCCACGGAACTCCTCGGTCACAAAAGTCAGGCCTCTTTCATGGAAAGCGCTTGAACGTATTTGGAAAAATGGAACATTCCAGGACACAATTTCCATGCAAATAAAAAAAGCACTCTGTCTGCTGTTTGTTATATCAACTTTATCAAACACGTTAATTATCTGGCGGTAGAACGTCGTATCTCGAATCGCGTTATGATATAATTTCCGCTTATTAATTAGTTACTTAATTATTAACTAAGCATTCAATTTTTCGCAAACATGATCATTCGCGCGAAAAGCACTAAAATGAAGGATCTTAAAATCCAAAAACTCAGACTTTATAAATAATTTTCTATTATTCACAGAATAATTAGATATCAATAATTTCTTTAGTTTTCGAATAATTAATAATCAGAACAACAATAGTCTGCATACTTTAATCATGGATGTAAACTTGATTAACAAATGCGATTCTATTTCCAAGTGGTAGGATTTTACGAAATAATTCTCCACGATTTTTGCTCTTTTTTTTTCGATCAGTCACTCGCTCACCTTTTCACTCTTTCGCTCTCTCACTCCCTAAGTAATTTGTCAAGCCAGTTCAAATCGGGTCAAAGAGTATGATCAATATAAAAATCGTTATAAACTGCAACTTTGCACAGATGATTATTCAAGAGAATAATTCTCTATTCTCTCTATTCTATTCAATCTATTCAGTGACTTCCTCGTCTGGAAGTGGAATTTCGAGGATTCGGGGACCGTATAGAAGAACGTAAGCGCAATGCCAATCTCCACCGCCACTGAGTTTTAGGACATCTTCGCTCGTTATTATACTGACGGTTTCGTCGTCACATTTTAACCATGTGTCGCCTTTTTGACGAATCCAAGCCACGTAGTGACCGCTGCTACTCGAGCGACCCTGATGCGTCAGAACTGCTTGTAATGAATAGTACCCACTGTTGTTTGATCCGAGATCTAAAAAAAGAAAGGCGGAAAATTGAATTTAAATAGTCAAAAATTTAAATGAAAAATTGTTAACCAGGCATAATTTTTGGTTTAATCTAAAACAGTATGAAATTTATTATACCATCCTCGAAACAGAAAGGCTCTTTTTTTGTTTTCTTCTCTTTTCCATCGCCTTTATTCTTTTTATCTTTAATATTGCGAGCTTCTTCGACTTGCTTGTCCTCCAGTTCCTTGAACTTCTCCCTCATCGGAATAAGTTTTTGTTGCAATTCATCTGAGCACAATTCGAAGGCGTCAAAATCGAGGGGAAACTTGACGTCCTTGAGTATCTTTGCGTTTATTGCCTCCTTTTCTTTGTAGTAGAAACGTACGAATTGTATTGTCAAGTACGCTGGCAACCTACTAATCTTGGACTAAAAGAATAAACATAAATAATTAATATGAGATTTAACAGGAATCAAAGCTGAAAATAGAAACTGAAATGATTTTAATTTGCACAAATCAATTACCGTTTTCGTAAATATTGCATCACGACCCAGAGTTGACGAATTTTTGGTAATTTGTTCCTGCATTTTATTCCTCAATCCAGAATGCATGTATTTAACATCAGTCGATATGAAGCAACTCAGTTGCAAAAATTCTTCCTTTCCCTTCGTTGGAGGTTCTTCTTCTGATTCTACGCATTTTAATTCTGTGTCGAACGTTCCTCCAAAATATTGTTCGATCAGCGAGCCAGGCTTGTTTCTCTGTTCACCTGTTCCTGCAGGAGATTCCTGAAAGTAAATGATGAAAATGACAAATTATTGAATAAAATTAAAACTAAAATCTATTAAAGAGAAATTAAAGTTACCTTAGGTGGTAATTTGTCCTTCAACATTCTAACAATTTCGGTCCAACATTCGTTGGCATCTTGTTGTTGGAAGCCACCGTGATCCGATTTCTCAGCGAATCGGGGGAATGCTAAATGCACCATCTGAACTAAAACAACTGGTGGTAAGGAAGAACCTTTGTCCATGCCTTCATATAAATCTCTTAGAGCGGCGGTAATACTCTGAGCGGGTACGATAAAGGAACTTCCCGTAGAAGCGAGTCCACCAGGAAATTTCTTTAAAGCTTCTCGTAATTCAGGTACTGTTTTTAAACATTGAACTGTGGCGTTCAAGTAGCAAGTGTTTCCAAGATTAGCCAAACCCGCAGGCAAATCCAAGGCGGTGGCTAATTCGGATTCGTTCATGTCCTCCAGGAAAAGAGGCTTCTCGGCTGGCTCGGTCGGTACATCCTCTTCCTTTGAGCCCATCATTAAAACAGTCACGCCCTGACGAAAAAGTAATCAGTATAAATTAGAAGATAATGACGGGGTTTCCAATTTAGAAACTATCGGTTTTAACATTTGTAATTGAGCTTTAAAATTAAAAGCTATTTAAATAACCCTTAAATTCTGAAATTCGGATACTGAGGAAGCTAAAAATATCTATTTTCAAAAATAGCAAGTGTGCGTGATATTTCAAAAAAATATGCAAAAAAAAATTAAACGATTATATTATCTACGATGCCTAATACTAATAATGATCTAAATATCTAGAAGGAAATTAGAAATTTATAGAAAGAATTCTAAACTAGTCCAAAAAAAAGGTGGATCGCTTTTTAACATCTGAAAGATAATTTATTAAAGGTTTTCCCAATGTAAAGTCTGAAAAATCTTACATCTTTCAGTTTCATAGTTCCCCAATCTTCGTCCTTGAGCGTCATCCCCTTAAGCATGACTTTTTGCCTCTCAGGTTGAACTCCCGTTAATGCAAAGAGTTGTGCTTTAAAAAGCATGGGTTCTTCGTCAGTATTAACTTCTACATTAGGGAAAAGCTCCTTACCCCATTTCACTTTAACTGAAAATTAAAAAACAATCAAGCTACGTTGTATTTTAAGCAAAATAAATGTTAAATAATTCTTATCTTTATCAAAATAAGTGATGAAAAATGGTATAGGTTAGGAAATCATGAAGAAAGTTCTCTTTGTACTTACTCGAATATTGTGGCATTTTGCCTCTTTGAAGACTTTTCCAGATTTGACAAACTTATTTTAGTTAAAAAACTGAACAATAAAGTTTATACGAGAGGAAAAGGAATGTGCAAATAAAGTGCAGAGTCAGACCCACAACGGCTGTTGATTGTGCCGCTTACGTTGCTCCAACCTCCAAACACCAAAAACGCTTTCAATTTGGTCTCAACACTGTGTGACGGCGAAACAGCTGATTCGGTCCAGTCGATATAGAAATTGAGCATTTTATACAAATAGAATTTTTTATTTCTGAATCGTTAAAAGTTTTTTTTGTGCATTTTTAATTTAAAATCCGAGAGAGAACAAAAATGCAAAGTTTAAGAAGCAAATAAGAACCATATTTTTGAAAAATATAATATAACAGAATATTTCAGCGCTATAACAGTATTTCTAAATCTTTACAAAAATAATTTTAAAATATTTTTTGATTTAAAAAAATCACCAGTTGATAATATTGATTTTTGGAGCATAAGAATAATTTTTGAAATATTAAGTAATTTTTGAAATATTAAATAATTTTAAAATATTAAGAGTTTTTTGCTTCGTCAGTAGCACATTGTTATTTTAACCGAATCGTTATCTCAACGGCACTAATAAATACATACATGTGACGTGATCCGAGAAAAGGAACCTTCTAAGCAAAAGTGAAATTTTATAGGGCGAGCGATTGAAGAAACCTCCGTCGCTCAGCACGCGTTCAAAAAATATTTTTCAATCATTTATATCTTGTGAAATAATGCAGATACAAAATTTCTGATTACACCCCTAAAAAGGTCAGTTAAAGAACTTATAGCTACATATGGATCCAAAACTTACCTAAAACTAAATGTTTTATTTTATCCAAAGAAATGCTTAGTTTATTTAAAGATATATGAAAACATATTCAAAACTGTTCTTAAAATTCTTTACTTATATTTTTTAAAAGGAACATTGAAGAATTCAACCACCTTCAAAATAAAATTAACTTGAAGTAAAGATTCGTTAAAAATTTTAAAGTATACTTGTTTAGCCTATAAAATAAGTATATCAGTGATATATCAGTACGTTTATAGTATCTAATAAGTAATTATGATTGTATTTTATTATTTCCAAAAAACACTGTCAGATTTTTCCGCCTAAATTTGAAATTGAAATGCATCCATTGCGCATCTTGCGCACGCACTAATGCGCGCGACCGGCGATTTTAGTCCCCTCTCACGGTGAAAAAGAATACTATAAACTGTCGGCCAACATCATCAAGTCACGTGACGTGACTGTATTGATACGTGTCGGCGTGAGGGGCCACGATTTCTGACGATTTCCACTATTTGCCATCTGAACGCTTAGCATCTTTGGTCGACGCATCATATAATCGGTTCATTCATTCAGTACGGCGTGTTTTCTCTACTCGTTTGCATAATTTCATTTTCGACTCACAAAAGACCAACAACTAGAATTCATCATGGGGAGTAAGTGCATCTTAATTAAACGGTTTTTTGCTATTAACCTAATTCATCGTTTTCGATTTCACCTGATTTTATAAACTGTAACCTCTATCCTGTCGCATTGTCTGAAAAGTATAACATATTGCCCGTCACTTTGACGTTTACAACTTCCCAGAGAAATTTTATTAGCCCCAGGATTAATAGCTTGAATTTTTGCTTTCAGTTAAATTTCTCGAGGTGATAAAACCGTTTTGCAGCATATTGCCGGAGATTGGAAAGCCTCAACGCAAGGTGAGTTCAAAGTGTCTATTTCTGGCCTCCTTTCGGACTTACCGTTCGATGTACCATATTTCAAGGAATCATACACTTTTCACTCTATTTGAATTTACGTAGCAATATTGTTTCTTAAATGTGAATGTGCCAGCATGGAAATTTTTTTGTGGTCGAGAGATTAGAAAGATTAAATTGATTGAGAAATTCCGATATTGACGGAGGTATTTTCTCTTTTTTACAGATCCAGTTTAGAGAAAAAGTACTATGGACTGCTATCACGCTTTTCATTTTCCTCGTCTGCTGCCAGGTAAGTTTGTTCACGATGTTTCTCGACATTTTTTATAATAGGACTTCAATAATTGAAAAATTTATAATTAAAATGTGTTTGTTCTTGATTTACAGATTCCTCTTTTTGGAATAATGTCATCCGACAGCGCCGATCCCTTTTACTGGATTCGTGTAATCCTCGCCTCGAACAGAGGGACTTTAATGGAACTGGGAATTTCTCCAATTGTCACCTCCGGACTGATTATGCAGCTATTAGCTGGTGCCAAAATCATAGAAGTCGGTGACACTGCCAAGGATCGTGCGCTTTTTAATGGGGCACAAAAATGTAGGAATTATAATAATTTCTATTAAAAATGTAACTATTAATTTATTATTTTTTAAATTTAAATTATTAATCTTTTTTTCAACAGTATTCGGTATGGTGATCACTGTTGGTCAAGCGATTGTGTACGTGATGACTGGAATGTACGGAGATCCTGCAGAAATTGGAGCCGGAGTTTGTTTGCTTATCATCATCCAACTATTCGTTGCCGGATTAATTGTCCTCTTGTTGGATGAGCTGCTGCAGAAAGGATACGGGCTTGGAAGTGGAATTTCTCTCTTTATCGCCACCAACATTTGCGAAACCATCGTCTGGAAGGCCTTCTCTCCTGCCACAGTTAACACTGGTATGATTACTCATTACGATATGCTGATAAATTTAAAAGACCTTATAATCCTTTTGATTGTTTCTAATTTCCAATACTTATTTGGTTTTCAGGTCGAGGAACCGAATTTGAAGGCGCAGTAATTGCACTTTTCCACCTTTTGGCCACAAGGCAGGACAAAGTTCGAGCTCTTCGCGAAGCCTTCTACCGGCAAAATCTTCCCAACTTGATGAATCTTCTTGCCACGATTCTCGTCTTTGCTATAGTAATTTACTTCCAGGTAAGATTTTTATCTCTAAAATTATTAATTTGTTTTATAATCTGATTATCAAGTTTTTGAACCTTCCAAACTCTTACCGTTCCATTGACAAAAGCAAAGGGATAGGCTGCGAATGGAAGGAGAATAAAGTCAGACACATTACTTTAGAGAGTTTAATAGCCTGACTCTTTAATTCGCAATGCTGCAACAAACGATTTTTGAACTATCCTTTTAATTTATTTTAATTTGTTTGAAACTTTTCTAAATGAATGGTATTTTTCAGGGCTTCAGAGTAGATCTGCCAATCAAATCAGCCCGGTACCGAGGACAGCAAAGCAGTTACCCAATCAAACTCTTCTACACTAGCAATATTCCCATTATTCTTCAATCGGCTTTGGTTTCCAATTTATACGTCATCTCGCAGATGTTGGCTGTTAAATTCCAGGGCAATATTATGGTTAATTTGTTAGGCGTTTGGTCGGACGTTAGTGGTGGCGGTCCAGCGAGATCGTATCCAGTTGGTGGTCTATGTTATTACCTCTCGCCACCAGAATCAGTTGGACATATTCTTCAAGATCCTGTTCACGCGATGCTCTACATTCTCTTCATGTTGGGATCTTGCGCCTTTTTCTCAAAGAGCTGGATCGAAATTTCTGGAAGCTCTGCTAAAGATGTAAGTTCTTACGTTTCGATTTTGTTTAATCGCTAGGAAAATTGAAGAGTTGTTCTTCAATTTGTACAGAATTTGGTATAAAATACGAAATGTGTTCTTATATAAATTTCTTTTTCTTTTCAATTTTCAGGTTGCTAAGCAATTGAAGGACTCTCAGATGGTGATGCAGGGGCATCGAGAAAAGTCCCTAATTCACGAACTGAACAGATACATCCCAACGGCAGCAGCTTTTGGAGGTCTCTGTATAGGAGCTCTCTCGGTCTTGGCCGATTTCCTCGGGGCAATTGGTTCGGGTACTGGAATTTTACTAGCTGTAACAATCATCTACCAATACTTCGAGATCTTCGTCAAGGAACAAAGTGAAATGGGTGGCATGAGCACACTGCTCTTCTAAGCTCAAAGCTCGTAGACTTGAAAAGTGAATTTTTCAACTCCCAAGAACTGAATTGATAATTTATTATGGATCAAGGGCAGCTGGTGCTGTCTCTTCTTCCAATGTAAGCCAGGAAGCCGAGGGTCTTAATATTAGAAGTATAGAATTTAATTTATTTTCGGTGTTACGTCACATATCGTTATGTAATTGTCGACTCGGTGAGTCTAGCAAATTGAAAGTGAACTCTTTCCTTAAGTGGATATCGACTTGTTTAAAAATTATTTTTTCTCCGATATAACGTCAGCGGACAACGCCGAGTAATGGTACAAATGAATTCTACCGAGACCTTTCAAGAAGGTTATGGCCCTCGATATTCCTGGCTAATTTTTAAGGCGCTCGACTATAGAGCTGTGTTAAAAGACTCAGTGAGTACGCGTGAAATTTGTATCGACTTAGACGATGCTCGCAATGTAATCACTTTCACAGGACGAGGCGTCCGTATTCGTACAGCGACTGACTCTACTCGAGTTCGCTCATACATAGGTACTATCATTCCTGTATTATTATTGTTATTAACGATACTGCAACGTAAATTAATACTTCAGGCTCTCCTCGAGTCGTGTGGACTGTGAAAATTTATACCTTAATTTTGTGATTCCCCGTACCAGACGACTCGAGCAGTGTGAATATTCACGATGGAAACTCGACATTTAAGATTACATTAAGATCGATCTCTTGTACTCAAGAGAATCAGCTTTTATAAAAATTTCAAATTACTTTTGTGTCTTCCTTATATCCACGTCCTAATATTTTTCGTGTACAGCTCTTGAACATTTATCATTAATAACTACATAAAAGTTCATGACGTAAGGATTCATTACATAATGTTTTTGATTAATTGATTCATTAATTAAGGATACTTTCCATATTTAGCTCTCCCTTTATTTTCGTAAAAACTTGATCCTTTGTAAAATATTAAATTGTTAAGGTATTCGTGGAATTTACAAATTTGCGAATGGCGAATGCATTTTTTAATTTATACATCAGTACCGTATGCGTGTCGATATGGAGTAATGTTTTCAAAGTGTTGCTGATTTGTTGAAACCTTATGATAGGTATAGTATAGACAAAACTATGTACAGATATGAATCAAATTAAAATCAACCATCAGACGGAGATTATTTGTGTTCATTGTAGAAAAGTGTAGAATAAAGCGGACCGAGTTTATGAATATTTGCTATCATAGTGAGCCGTAATGTTTCTGTGTATCGGATGCTGGGGATCGAAGTGTCTGTATCTCGCCAGGCTATAGTTGCTCCCTCAGTTCGAGTGAATAAGGCTGGAGAGGGCACGTTTTCGTGCATGTACGCCCAGATGCATTCCCGCATTATCGTGTTGATCTGAAATGTAAATTTATAAAATTAAGTAATTTATTTTATTTTAAATTAAGGGATTTAACAAATCAGGGTCGCCACAAAATTCAATTTTTCAATTTCCCTGACAGAAAATGATTAAAAATGTAACATCTTTCAATTCCTTAAAATTCCACTACAACATTTAAAATCCCTTAAAATCTGATAAATTTTTTAAAATCTATTAAAATTCCATGAAATACTTTAAAATTTCACAAAATTTTTTAAAAATCAGGAATAACTTTTGATATTTTTTAAAATTTCATGAGGAATATTAAAATTTCTTAAATTCGTTTTAAAAATGTCAAAATTCCTTAAAATTCTTACGAGCTTCTTAAAATCCTTTACAATTCTACAAAAAATTTTGAAAATCCCTTAAAATCAGGATGTCTAGCGGACCGGGAAAAACCCGGGAATTTTATTTTACCGGGAGAAATCCGGGAATTTTATGATTGAGATTAAACTTATATTTTATTTTTTTATTCTCAGATTTCAATAGCATTTAAGCAACTATTTGTGATTCTGTTAAAAAATATTTATTTTACGTGTTACGAAAGTTTTAAAATATGTATTTTCGATTAATATTTATCTTTTCAGTATGTGGTTAAACATAAGTTTGGCACGTGTAAATAAATAATTATCTTCTTTACGATATAAATTTTGAATATGTAGGTTGTGTTAAAATTCCCTTTTCTAAGTATATACTTTCAAAAATTTCAAAAAGACATTTTTAACTTGATCGGGGAATAAAAATTGACCGGGAAAAACCCGAGAATTTCAAATGGTCTGATCGCTAGACACCCTGAAAATGCGTAAAGATCTCTTAAAAATTTTGAAAATCTCTTGAAATTCCTTAAAATTCCAGAAAATCTTTTAAAAATCATAAAAATCTCGTTAAATCCTTTCAAATTCGACGAGGAACATTAAAATCCCTTAGAATCACTTTTAAAAAAATCAAAATTTCTCAAAATTCTTACAAGCTTTTTAAAATTCCACAAGGAACTTTAAAATTCATTATTAAAATGCTTTGAATTCCCTAAACT
>JBAGKK010000531.1:259297-288115 GCA_037177015.1 Euceroptres primus | reverse complement strand
GGGTGAAGGAAGCATTAATATTTGGAAACATTACTGATTTATTTAGAAATGATTCCCGTATTCTTGCACTCTTTTCTAGTATAGAACAGAAGTTATCTGTACAGAATTCGTGTAATCTTTACCAAACCGACGATTTCCATTTTTCTCCATGAATTTAAGGATAAGTGGATACATCCACCGTTTGAGGCAGTGATTGACGAGAAAGGAAATATTTATGGTCGTGGAAGTCAAGATTGTAAAGGGACTAGTATTCAACACATAGAAGCAATTCGTCGACTAAAATTAAATGGAATTCGATTAAAAAGAACAATCCATCTCTCTTTTGTACCAGACGAAGAAATTGGTGGAGTTACTGGCATGAAAACCTTCCTATCTACCCAAGACTTCAAAAATTTAAATGTGGCTTTTGCAATTGGCGAAGGATCTACTTCTCAGGACGACAAAATTTTTGTGTCTTATGCAGAAAGAACTATCTGCCAATTAAAAGTAACTGTCCTGGAATTACTGGCCATGCTTCAGTAATGTTTGATAATATTGCTGATGACGAATTACGTGTTATTATCGACCGATTTTTAGATTTTAAAGCTTTTGAAAAAGCAAAATTGAAAGATCCAAAAGTAAAGCCTGGGGAAGTCACATCTGTTAATATGACAATCATCCAGGTGAGTCACTCGATGAATGATCATCTGGAAACGATTGCAGTCATATTTCAAAAAATTTGTTTAATTCGTCTATAATTATGACTTATACTTCTAGATTAGATTCGTGTATTTTAAGTATAATAAATTATTTAATAGTTAAGCAATAATGTCAAAAAAAAAGTCAAGACTAAACACGAAACAATAAATTATTTTTCATTAAGCCAGAAATAATTTTTGAAAACATGCGGACGTGGCAACAGTGCGTCATTTTTAAAATGAATTAAACACTAAAGGTACCTATTTAAAATTAAGGTGAGAAAACAGTGCGATTAGGGATGATTTAAATTTATTATCTATAACACACTATTTTGGAGTTATAGTTGAATTAGGAGAAAAAAATGTGTTTAAAGTGACCTGTCAAAATGTGTCATTCTCGGAAAAAATTTGATAATTTATTACAAGTAAAATACGTTACCGAAAATTTTAAAACTTGTTTCAAAACGCAGATTAATACCATAGATTAATACCTTTTCCATGGTAATCAGTGAAATTATACATAAAAATGTAGTCCTCCAGATTTTCGTCTTCCAAAACCTGAAAATTGGCAAAAAACACCAAATTTCAATTTTCAAATCCCCGTATTTCCGAATATACATTTTTAAAAAAAGTTTCATCTGTACGAATAAATTATTTACACTTATATCTGTCACTCATAAAAGCTTCGCGGATGTACTTAGCGTGATTTTCTTTTAAATCGTGTTTAAAATTTTGTTTCGCCGGCCTGATTTTGACACTTTTCACCAAAGTAGGTAAAGCAAACTGAAGCAAACCTACTTTGATTTAAGTCTGTCAAAATCGGTCAGTCGAGACAAAATTTTAAAGGCGATTTAAAAGAAAACCACGCAAAGTACATCTGCGAAGTTTTTGTGAGTGATAGATATAAATGTAAATAATTTATTCGTACAGATAAAACTTTTTTTAAAAATGTATATTCGGAAATACACGGATTTGAAAGTGGTTTTTTGCCAATTTTCAGGTTTTGGAAGACGAAAATCTGGAGGACTTTATGGATAATTTCACTGAATACCACGGAAAAGGCTGGTATTAATCTGCGTTTTGAAACAAGTTTTAAAATTTTCGGGAATGTATTTTACTTGTAATAAATTATCAAACTTTACGAAAATGACACATTTTGGTAGGTCACTTCAAACACATTTTTCCTCTCCTATTTCATCTATAAATCCAAAATAGCGTTTTAGATAATAAATTTAAATCATCCATAATCGCACTGTTTTTCTCTACTTCTGGCTTAATGAAAAATAATTTATTATACTTAAAATAAACGAATCGAATCTAGAAGTATAAGACATAATTATAGAACGAGATGGATAAATATAGATAATATAGATAATGTAGATAATATAGATAATATAATAGATAATTATAGACCAAGATATATAAATATCAATATAAATAATTATAGACCAATTAAACAAATTTTTTGAAATATGACCGCAATCATTTTCAGATGCTCATTCATGGAGTGATCCAGGTACATTTTAATGAAACTTATATAGAAACTGATTGAAAATCTGTTTTACTATCATTTTGAAAAATTTAATTTTAGGGCGGAGTGCTTGCTAATGTAGTGCCTCCTGAAATCTCTGCAACTTTTTATATTCGAATCTCACCTGGTGTTGATCATGAGAAACTTGAAAACATGATAAAAAGATGGTGTGAAGAAGCTGGGGAAGATGTCAATTACTCTATAATAAATAAAGATCCTCCTGTCGAAGCTACTAAATTAGACGATACTAATCAGCAAGCCAATTAAGATTTAATTGGCTTGCTTTTAAAAAAGCTTGCAATGATTTTGGTGTGGGACTGAAACCTCAGATTGAACCAGGTGCCTCAGATGCTCGTTATTTAAGAGCTGTAAGTTTCCATTTTCAATTATTTGAATTTGAAATGCAACATAATTCTCAGAACAGTCCAATTTTTTTAAAATAGAAATAATATTTAAACACTATGCTTGTTTTCAGATTGGTATTCCCACATTGGGATTCTCTTCAATAACTAATACTCCTGCTTTAATGCACAGCAATAATGAGCATTTGAACAAGAAAGTGTTCCTGAGAGGAATAAATATTTTTATGAAGATTCTAAATGCTGTAGCTAATGTTTAAAAATAATTATTCCTAAGAGATTGTATTCCCTAGAAGGAAATAACGGATGGAATTTCTTATTCAAGTTTTATGTAACATAAAATTAAAAGTACCAGCAAAAAATAATTTTTCATTTATTATTTTATGTACTTACAATTGTCCCTTAGGTAATTTTCCGTTTTATAAGTATAATTCAATGATTTCATATCGCCAAGAAAGATTATTGATTAGGTTGTAAGTAGTTCATCACAGAATTTATCAGAATTTCTACATTGTTGAACTGTTCAGTAGGAAAGAATTTATCAATCAAGAATAATTTCTTGACTTGTGTAAAATGTTACCTAAAATAATAAGATAAATTTTTACCTGGTTCCTGCTTGCTACAATTTTCATCAACAGTAATGGAAAGGTAACCAGCTTTTATTTTTAAAGTGAATAAGCAACTATTTAAAAAATTAAGGAGATTAATTTGATATAATTTTGCTGCCTAGTTTTCAATAAAAATCAATTCCACATGCTGACAACAAAAATAAATAATTTCTTACAGCCTATTCAATCCCAACTAGACATAATAGGCGTGGAGAATTTTCGCGAATATCTCAGAATCCCATCAGTATATCCACATATTAATTATAACAAATACTTTTAATTAATAAAATAGAAACTCCAATTCGAAATTTGATAAAATTTTTTGTTTTGCTTTACAGTTGATTGTGTGGCTGTGTGTAGCTTTCATAAAAAACAGGTCAAGTCTCTGAGGCTTCTAGTAAAAATTTTTGATTAATAAACAAGTCTCTGGGACTTCCAGTAAAAATTTTTGATTAATAAACCTGTTGTAATTATAACATGGAAAGGCATAGGGCCAGGGGTGAACCACCAAGAATTTGAAAATATGATTAAAAAATGGTGTGAAGAAGCAGGAGAGGGAGTTCACTACACTATTATTAATAAAGATCTATCAATCTAAAATAAATAAATTAGATAGCAATATTTACTGGCTTGCATTCAAAAAGGCTTGTGCTGATTATGGCCTGGAATTAGAGCGTCATATGGAGCCAGGTGTCACTGATGCTCGTCACCTAGGATCTGTAAGATTTGTTTTTTAATTATAAAATAATTTAATTAGTCCTGTGAAGTTTCTATACAATATTTTTTCTTACAGATTGGAATTCCAGCACTGGGATTTTCTCCAATGAAAAATACTCCTCCACTTTCTCATACTAGCAATGAATTTTGGAACAAGAATGTTTTTCTGAAGGAAATATATATTTTTATGAAAATTGTACCAGCTGTAGCCAACGCTTAATTATTTTATAATACGGCATATTTTCTTGGATACAACAAAAATTGTTAAAACTGATGAGTTCAGCGAAAACAAATGTACAAGACACGGTTTGCCTTCTGTAATAATAAAGTAACCTCACTTTTTATTGACAAATCAAAATTGTTTACCTTGTTTACTAATTTTGTTTTTGGTACATAACCTCAAAAATTCTAAAAATCCTACTAAGCTCCCTATCACATAGGAAACATATTCAAACCAATTCTGGACTATAAACAGCTAACCAGCCTGCGATAAAATGATAAGAACTACATCCAAAGACGCAAAACATTAAACGAAGGTAGGTGATAATAATTTGTTTATTCGCTCGACTTTAAAACCGCGATTTAATTTTTTAATCCCACGCACGTGACCCGCGATAGCGTTGTCAAGCGGTTTTTGGTTTGATTGGATTGGTCAACCATAGGCTACGTCACTGCTTTGAAACGCTTTTAATTGGTTGATTCAGAATCGTCTGCTGTCAGTTGAACACCACGGCGTCCGACGCGACGATCATGACTTCACCTCAGACGCAGCTCTCTCAGCTGGATTCGACAGCTGTAGAGAATTTTCGCGAGTACTTGCGAATTCCGTCCGTTCATCCCAATATCAATTACGGTAAGTTGACACGATTAAAAAACTCCAATGAAAATTAATCAATACTCAGAAGTCCCAAAACTTCCTTACAAATGCAAATCGCAGTTAATTTGAAAATCGTGATGAACATACGTGTAGTGTCGCATTCGTGAATGGGGTCCGCTCAACGACGCGCTTCCTCGTTAGACGAAATCGCATTTTATTGATACGCCTGGGGTTCCAAATGGGCCTCAATTTTTTCCAACGGTTCCGGTAATCAGTGCGAGGGATTTAAAAAAAATTGGAGCAGTGATTTCGGGAAACTCCAAAAACGACGCAGCGTCAGAGACGCTATCCAGCCATTGTATGCCCCACCCTGAGGGAAATTTCTATTTTTACAATTTTCCACGTTGAATAAAATTTATTGGAAAGTAGTGCAAGACATTTGAGAAGATCCAGGAGGTTCCGGGGTTTAATTTCGGAATTCGACCTTGATTTGAGAGCCCTTTAAATAAGGGGAATATTGGGCCATGCGAGTCGGCTTGCTGGAACCTGTCGATTGCTTGTGGCGTTTTCTGTGTCTATCTCTCTCTTATCGAGAGTTTTTTTCCCGATAAAATTCTATCAGGCATTGCAACGTCTTGCACGAGACGCGATTTTGATGGAAAGTACTTTCGGCGCGACCGGGATGGGCGTTTCTCGGAAATTCCAGAGAAATTCGACGACGCTTGTTACCAGGATGGAATGGGAGGTAATTTTGACAATTGGGTACAAAAGCTCGAAGGAAGAGGCTGAATTTTTGGTACTGAGTAATTTCGTTTTCAAATTTGATATTTTTTGGGAGGGAGTTGATGGGAAAGTGTTATAAGGGGTTTTAAAGCTTCTGGAAGTTCTGGAACCGGTGATCAATATGTCAGACATGGTGTCTGGAAAACTGGTTCAGTTTTCGGTTCAGTATATCGTTTTGCATTTTTTAAATCACTTTTATGTCCAGAAAATATTACAGATTGAAAGTTTTGATTTTGATTTTGAAGATGTCATTCTCAATTTTTTGGAAATAAACTTTCTGGGATGGAGATTAGAAAGTTTTAGAGCATTTCTCATGGCTGCTTTTCTCCTTGAGAGAATTGCTCACCTTTTTAGAATTAAGCTTTGAATTCAATGGAGAGTTAAAATGGTTAGTGAATGACATCGTTGGCATTGGTTTTAATGATAAAAGTAGGCTGTCCTTTGAAAGCAATTTGTGAGTCATTTAGTTCAAATCGTGCAAAGAATTCGTTGAAGCCTGATTCTATTCAGGTTTGATATTGAGCAAATTGTTTTATTTAAAAACTTTTACATTGAGCTTGAAGGCTTAAAATTTGAAAAAGTTTAAACTTAAGTTATTATTTTAAAGTATTTAAAAATTAACGGACTTTCAAACAGTGCAAATTGTTCAAGTTCGAACTTTTTACAAAGAATACTTGAATTCTGTTCAATTTCGAATTGTTTCAGACTTCAGTATTTTAAAATTCAATGATTTTAAATTGTTTTTGCTTTTAAGTCGGAGCTTGAAATTATCAAGTTAGGCAAACACAATTCTTTAAATCTAATTTAAAAACCTTACCTACGTACCTAAGATTTGTTCAAACATAAGATAATGAAGCCAAAGTCTAAAATTTGATGAAAAATGACATATTTCAATCTTGCAAAATGATTTGTTACATTCGTCTTTGTTTGCAACCACAAGAAGATTGATAACAACGTGGTTAAAGGTGATAAGATTAATCTCATCATGATCATTTTAATTGTACAAATAAAACTACCAGAATTAAAATAACTTCAATTTTAATAAATAACTTCAATAACTTCAATTTTTAAAATATTTATGATGAAGATTAATTTTTTAAATTATAATTTAATCAAAATAATGACTCTTTCTCTATTGCAGATGATTGCGTGGTTTTCGTACAAAAGCAGGCCCAGTCTCTTGGCCTGTCAGTCAGAGTATTTGAACCATGTCCAAAACATCCAGTTTTGGTTATCACGTGGGAAGGAACAGAACCAAAGAAACCGTCGATATTATTAAATGGACATATGGATGTCGTGCCTGTTTTTCCTGTGAGTCTCATATTATTTCGTTAATTACAAATGAACAAAATATGCAAATAGAAACGAAAATAATTTTAATAAACTGTTAATTTTTTAAACTAGGACTTATGGACTCATCCTCCATTCGACGCTCACATGGACGAGAAAGGAAACATATACGCTCGTGGAGCTCAGGACATGAAATGTGTTAGTATTCAATACTTGGAAGCCATACGTCGTTTGAAGTTGAACGGTGTTCGATTAAAAAGATCTATCCACGTTTCATTTGTACCTCATGAAGAAACTGGTGGAATTCTTGGCATGAAAGAGTTCGTCAAGACTCAGGATTTCAAGGATTTGAATGTTGGCTTTGCACTGGACGAAGGGATTGCAAGTCCAAATAACAATTTCCTAGTTTTCTATGGTGAAAGAAGTATCTGGCAAATTTGGATTGAGTGCACTGGAAAACCTGGACATGGATCACTGTTGCCAGATGATACAGCTGGAGAAAAGTTCACGAAGGTCATTGATAGATTCATGGAGTTCAGGGCGAAAGAAAAGGCCAAATTGAAGAATCCGAATTTTAAAATTGGAGATGTCACGTCCGTGAATCTGACACAAGTTCGGGTATGTAAAATAAAATATATTATGTATTGGTTACAAATGGAAATCCGATAGAAAATTTTAAATATTTATAATTAAAATCATTGATAATTATATCTCATTTGTGATATTGTTGTACTTTAATTCATTTGAAAGTAAGAAGGAAAATACTGAATTTTAAGAGAATTCATGAAATTTTGTAGTTTAATAATTTTAAAACAGAAAGAAGAATTATTTGGTCTTGTCGTTTTAGTTCATAAAAATTATTTTAAAAAAATTTGATGTAGTTGAATTTATATCTCTATTTGATATATGTATAAATGTTTAATCTGCATTTCGAATTTGTTTTGAGCTTTTTTTAAAAAAAAAAAATCTTCTAAATAGAATCGCTCTTCCTGTTATTTGCATGTCTGATCCGTTAGGATTAACTAATGACTGGTGAGTATTAACATACGTATTAATATTAACATATATATTTTGTAACTTTCGTATTTTAGCAATATTTCATTAAATTCTGTTGGTTGCACTTTTGAATGTATTGGAATTTAGTATTCGATACTAACTTGTGTATAAAATAATTACAAAAGAATACAGAATTATTTTATTTCTTGTTTATTCTTAAAATTATAAAATAAAAATTAATGAACTTGAAAGTCAGTTTCGATTTAACTATTTTTCTTTGAATTATAAATAAAAAAAATTATGAGTAAAAAGCTAGAAAAGATTTCTCTAGTTTTTTTAAAATGAATTTTATTTTCAATGTTTTTAAATATCTAAACATTTTAATTTTGATTACAGGGAGGTGTCCAGATGAACGTAATACCCAACGAATTGAAAGTCGGTTTCGATATTCGCATCGCGACCGATGTAAATCACGAAAATTTTGAAAAAATGATACAAGGATGGATCCGAGAAGCTGGGGAAGGAGTTAGTTACAGTTTTCAAGAAAAAAATCCTTTCGTAGAAAATACGAAACTAGATAATACCAATCCATTCTGGGTCGCTTTCAAAGAAGCTTGTGATGATAATGGTATGAATTTGGAAAAAGGAATTTTCACCGGTGGAACGGACAGTCGTTACGTGCGAGCTGTAAGTTAAATTTTTATTAGCACTTAAAAATCAAGAAATTTGTAGAGAATTGATCAAAATTCATTATCTAGACTCGTTTTTAAAATTTGGAAAATACAGGGCTTAAATTTGAAAGTGGATTTGGATTTTACGGCGTTTGTCGAAATTTGGTCGGTGGAGTCTTGGATTTTTTTCAAGAGTTTGCATATTAAATTTAAAAGATTCTAAAAGAAAATTCTGATCGTACATAACGTAAAAATGATTCATTTTTATTTTAAAACTTCTGTCTTACAGTCGTTTATATTTTTACATCAATATTCATTCGATATTTAAATTTAAATAAGATAATAAGGAAATTTATTATTTATTTATGAAGTGATCTCCACTTCTGAGATAATATTTTTGCTGGTCAATTTTTTATGCATATTTAACTTTTAATATTCAGATCAATATTCGTTTGAAATTCAAAATTTAAGAAATCTTCCTAAATTATTGATGAATTCCAAAAATTATGTATAATTTCAATTTCTGAGCTATTTTGAAAATTTAGGAAGCAGTCACGGAATTAAATTTTTATTTCATTTAATTACAGGCTGGAATTCCTGCAATTGGGTTCTCACCGATGAACAACACGCCAGTTCTCCTTCATGACACCGACGAGTTCCTGAACAAGGATGTATTTTTACGTGGAATAGAAATTTACATGAAACTCATCCCAGCCATAGCCAATGTTTGAGTGCAATATAATCAAGAATTCAAATCGAGACAAAGGAATCATCAAAGAATGTTACCAATTTTAATCTTTTCAATTTAAGACAATACGAAACTATTAAGCTCGGAAATAGAAAGTGCAATGATACAAAATATTTAAGTACGTATAAAAATCCACAAATCAAACTGAATAAGAGTCGAAAGATATTAAGGAAGAAGCACGAACCGAAGGTATCAAAATAAGAGTAAAAATCGAAAGATAAAGATTAGATTAGAATAAAATATATGATGACGAAATAGAAATAGAAGGGATTAATGAGAAAATTAAAAAATTTGCAACAAAGGAGGAATCGTTATATTATAAAAAAGTTATCTGCAATATTTTTACTGAAAAATGTTATACACGGAAGTGCTATTTGTTGAAATATTACATGCTTTATTAAACGAACCAGAAGAAGAAATTTAAGAGAACTTCAGAGGTGCATTTAAGATGAGAATATTTTTTAAATCTCAAATCTGAGGACCAAGGTATTAATATTTCATAAGCAGTATCCAGAAAAGGGTTTTCAAACGATACAAACGAAACGATTGAAATAATAACATCACTGACAGACTTCCAAGGAAATCACATAAAAAAGGAATACTCAACATCATTTTACAAGCTGGATTTGATGAATTTAATACATATCAGTTGACTATAATATGACTACGTAAGATTGTTATCCTTTATACAAATTTGTTGAAAAATATAGTTTCTACCAGAGTTAAAAAAAGGCGAGAATTTCTGCATGGTTCGGTGCACCCGAGATCGGAATCATTCTCAATTCTGCGAATTTCGTTTGGCCCGACGATAACAGTGTCGGCGACTATAAACGTGACAGTGACCGCGTGTAGTATTCTTTCCGGACAGTGAAATATGTGTGCGTTTCCCGCGCGCGCGTGTCCATGAAATTGTGTAAGTGCGTTCCCGCCATTATCGTCAAACAGTGGTCCATTCTTAGTAATCCCCCCCCCCCCATAAAATGGACTCGTCCATCCTTCCCCAATAAATATGTCACGCTTCTCACAAACACCACGGAACTTATGGAGGAAATCATCGTAGGAAAATCGAAAATAATAATTCTTGATTTATCGCGCAAGTGGAAAAACAAAATAAGGTATAAATCACGCAAATTACAGTGTTTATCGTGTTCGGGTTGGACTCTGCCATTTTCGTTCGGGGAGTGTCGGATGTTGACGGGTGTCTCGGACTTACACCGAAAACCACCTCGGATCAACATGCGGAGTGATTGAAAAATTAATTTAACCGGATAATTAATTTTCTATTTGTGAAAAATAATTGTAGTAACTTCCCAAGTGTCGATTTTCTATTAGTAAAGTTTTTCCGTCGGCCATGTGCAGTCGCACACCCTGAGAGCCTCCACCAATAAGAGAAAGTCACGTGACCCCGAAGAGCCAATCGTCGACATGGGATTTGAAATCGTGCGTGGTCTTTGTCTACGAGTCTGCCCGTCAGTTCCGTAAAGAGGGCCGTTTATACATGTCCGTTTATACATGGTCGCTGCCGAAAATCGCATAATTTCCCTGTAAATATATGTGTGAAAGTGGTGTCTGATTACGAGGACGACGTATTCTGAAGCTCGTGGAACGCACGGTAGGTCTTGTTTTCGTTATAATGTTCGATCCGAGTGTTATTTTTATCTAGAAACCGGCGGCAAAAATAATCACGACCGCCGGCCCAAGGGCTTTCGAGTGTCGGAAACGAAGGGGGGGCCTCAGAATTTTGTCGAGAGCACAACTCGTAGTGTTGATTTCGATTTTGTGTAATTTTTCGGAAAAGTGATCATTGTTATTGTTGATATTCTTGTCGCAGTCGCACGAACGTCACGTTGACATCGATCGAAATCCCGCTGCCTCTGTCGAGCAAATCCAGTTTGTCCATTTTACCGGTGAGCCGGTATTTTTAGCCAACACGAACGTTTTTTCAGAACCCGAGGCGGGAATCCAGTTTTCCGAAGATTTTTCAGTCTGTTTAATCCACACGTTGCCATGACAACCAGTTGCGGTTAAAAAATCCGATTGTCCAGTGTTCTGCGAGATTTTCGGCGGGAAGGCACTTCATGGCTGAAAAAAAATGACTTCCGCCTGTTTTTTACAAAGTCGACTTCCGGTCATGCTTTATTCAAGTTTATTTGGATTCGTGATATATTAATAATTTCATTTCAATTTATTTCATTTAATGAAACTCGAATATTTGATTATTTTAATTCACCTCTGAATTCGGTGATTTTTTTTTGTTATAAAATTGACTTTTTAGGTTAAAGAAATTTTTTTTGAAAATTGAGTTGTTTGTTGTGAACGGATGTTTTGTTTGTGGATTTTAATCACAGGAGACGAATAGTGTTTTTTTTCGAATGATGAGAAAGGAAATAGAGAAGGTAATAAAAAAATGATCTCTCGCGTTCACTAATCGGTTAGATAATCCGTAGTACGATTGTCTCCTTCCTTTTTCTTTGTTTACTCGCGCTATCATCGGTACTCCGTTAACGTGCGATAACATTTACATGTCGATATTAAGTTTTGATAATACACTGATATGTGATATTCGATGTCAGTCACACCTTCGGTATTTGCAGTCCACTTTGACAGTTTTCGTCTGCTTTGTGCTCTATAATGACATGAAAGTTTCGATTTGAAAATCTTTGATTTTTATTTTTATTATTAATGTTTATCTGATTTCTGAATCAGTTTCTTATTAAGATATTTAATTAATTTAGAGGGTTTTAATTCACTGATTGGATTTAATGAAAAAAAATTCGAGTTTTTATAAATAAAAACAATATTACAAACACTGAATGTACTCCAGGTTGAAAATGTATGCTAGAAAATAAGAATTCGGTTCGTCGATCCTAACAGTAAATTTTAATGACTCTGTATTGTCCAGTCTTTCGTGAATGAATTTGCAAATCAGCCAGTGATTTTCGTAGGAAAATAAGATCAGGGACGAGGATGTAAGGCTCTGCTTTCCTGGCGAGCAAGAGCCGTAGCCGGGGAAAGTTTTGACCGTGGGAACCTTCTGGGAACTCTACCCCTCGCCATATGCCCACCGCAGGAAATACCCTACACACAGGCCCTAACCGAAATATACCCCGATGCCTCTTCGGTTGTTCATTCGTTCGTGTCTTCGCATTATTATTTAGCAACCTGAATTTCGCAGCTCTTTTTTTATAATTTTTTTTTATTCTGCTTTTTTGTTCGGGTTGACAATCTTTTTAAAATTGCCGAGAAACCGCTTCCGGTTCGCAGTCATTCGGTTCAGCGAGTGTATTTCCTTTTGAGATGAAGGCTGCTTGTTCGTTAATGCTCAAGGGCACTTGGCAATGACCAGCCTAAACATCACGCGATAATAACCGGGCGAGAAATTACTCAAAGGTTACTAACCCGAATGATCACTGTACCAGCATTCATTTCATTTCATTTTACATTTTTCTGGTTTGATTTTACTTCAACTTTTTGCTTTTTAATTTTGACTTTCTTTTATTTTAGAATCGAAACAGAAGTACTGAAAGCGTTGAATCTTTATTAATTGGACTTGCAGGCAACTGAGCGAAAGCGTAAGGTTATGTAATTCACGCCTTCGAAAATGCACACCTAGGCTTGGAAAATAGAGAAATTCATGTTTCAAGTTCCTTGCCGGAAATACGCTCCTTTCTGCTGTCCGTATATTTTATTTTGTCTCATTATAATAGAGATAGACTAAACTGTCGACTTGCTTAGCCAAAGCTAGACCATTGCCCAACCTGTAATCAACTTCGAGGCCCTGAAATCCTCGTTGCCTACATTTACTGCATTTTAAACGCCAAGGATTTTTCTTGAAACGAAGATTTATTCTCTGCAATTGACTCGGGGATATTCACTCAACGTTTGAAGAAAATTTAATCATCGATTTAAAATAAAATCAAAAGCTTTTCAAATCTTGCCTGAAATATTAAAATTAATCGCCAGGAAAATTTTTTTAAGCGATATGCCTTAGCCTCTTGACTCTGACCAATGTAGAAAAGCAACAATGAAAGAGAGTCTGTTGAACCATGTGCTCTTAGTGTTGATAAACCCAGTCTCGTGCACGTAAAACCACATGAATACGACGTTTACCTTTGCACTTCTTAAACAGTCGGGATTTACCTTGTATGAGTTGGTGTCCGTGTAATGCACTCTCCTCTCTTTTTAGCAAGCTGCTCGCACACATTCTGGCCACTTTCACGAGACTTTGACAGTATATCGCAGACAAAGTCTCGTGCTATGGGCAGCAATTTAAAGTTCTTTTATTACTCCAGAGTCCAAAGCAATGCCCACTTCACGTTTCAACCAAGCCTTCCGTTCTGGTGTCTGGAATTTTATAATCGACACTAGACAATACTTAAATCATTTATTGCAGAAGGTTCTTCTCAGAATCAGAAAAAAATCATTTTGTTCATCTAATTTGCGTAATTTTCTATTTACTTTCGAGGTGTTGAATCAATTCTTTTCACAGTGCAATGCTCATTGCAGCTATTGCAGAAGATTCTTCTCAGAATCAGAAAAAATTTTTTTTTTCATCTAATTTGCGTAGTTTTCTATTTACTTTTGAGGTGTTGGATTAATTCTTTTCACAGTGCAATGCACATTCAATCAACATGTTTTTAAGGCGATAAGCCACTGCATGTACTGATAAAATAAATCGCACTTTCATACTCAAGTGCTTTCAAGAGCATATCTCAATGCAACAATTCTTTTTACATATTTAAATAACTTTTTCTAAATTAGAACCTTAGTCTTGGATTGGAAGTACGCGTCTTTTCAAGGTGACATTGGCAGAGGCAAAAATTGTCCAGAAGTAAATGACCCTAAATGACCTTGAATGGTGGTTGTGTGAAAGACATCTTTACCGATCGAGCGTTAAGGGTGCAAGGGGAGAAAGGCGATCAATGAACTAAGAATAAATTTGATGATGAAGGGGGAAAAAGGTTTGGCCAAATGGTATTGAGGAAATGTAATTAATCGATCGATAATAATTAATGTCGTAGATACACGATATGCCACATAAAAAAGTAACCCCTCTAAATTTTTCAAACGAGTTTCTACCCTCTCCTCTACGTTTCTTTCTGGCTCACCCTCTAGACTCTTCTCCCTTTTTCATGGTGAGAGGGTGCAACAGTCTGTCTCGCGCAAGTTGCTCCTGGGTGGGGATATCAGATCGATACCCTCGCAAAACCAGAGGGAGAGAGAAAGAGATGTATGTGAAGGTACAGTTGGTCCAATCCAGGATGGTTCTGGCGCCAATGGAAACGCCCAGACGAAACGATCAGGGAAAAAGTTGAAACATACCACTGATACAATTATTATTTCTGCGAGATGGTGATTCTGGTCTTTTTTGTGAGAATAAGTTTCTAATCGATTATCTAGTTGAGAGAAATTATTTTTAAAATATTAGTGAAATTAATGATTAATTTCTTTTAAGGGCTTAAGGGGAAAGAATAATTTAGAAATAATATTTATAGTAATTAAAATCAAACTATTAAATTTTATTTTTAATTTTTTAATTTTATAATTTTATTTTGTTAAACATTTTTTGGACAACTGTAGTCTTAGAATTTTGAGGAAGATAGATAAGATAAAATTAGATTTTCATTTCTGGGAATCGAGCAGTTCCTGGAATGACAAATAACTGATGAGCGTGAGTGGAATAAAGATCCGGAGGTAGAGATTTGGAATTCTTTTTTGTTGGGACTTCTTATACCTTTAAATTTTTTACCTGTTTGAAAAGTGTCTATTTCTTGAGATACTGGAGAACCTGCTGAGTCTCATCACTTTCTCCATTAGCATTGACAGTGATGTCAGGTCTGTATGGGATAATTGAAGGACAAAAAGAAATAACGCAAGATCGCTTCTCGTTAATCGATTAGAGAACCGCAGCAAATAATTGAACAGTCCTTGTTTACGTAATCAGATTAAAACTTTAAGATTTTCAATTTATTGCTACTTATTAATAAAAGAAATATGTAAACTCTTGAAAAGAACCCAAGAAACATTTAGGGTGTTGGTCCAAATTTGGTCGGTGGATTCTTGGGTTCTTTTCAAGAGTTTACATATTAACTTGATGATTGGACGTTAAATAGGATTTTGAATTTGATTTCGGTCTAATTTAAATTTCCTAAATTTTAATAAAAGAAATATAAAACAATAGTAAAGATTATTCAGTTATAACTTTAAATTGAATTCTGTTTCTTTTCCGAAGTAAAATATGTAGTAGAGTTGATATTTGTATATGATTTAAAATTGAAAAGGAGTGTTTAATGTTTTAACGAGATCAGTATGTGGGAAAGATATTAAATATTTAATAGACATTTACTAGATAGTTATACTGAAGCTAAACGTGTCTTCATCAATCAATGAAAACGTTTTATGTTCCACCGCAAAGCAGTTTTATTGGATGTGTTGTACAATAAAAACAAGCCTGCATAACTAATGGTTAATGAAAGAAATGCAATTATTCGCGACACAGTTAGAGCCTTTTTAATGAGGTCAATAGCCCTTAAGCAGACGAGACGGAATAATAGTGTCCAGCAGTTGTCTTTCAATCAATCTTGGTTGTACTGATCTTCAAAAAATAAAATCTTCAGATCTGCCTTTCTTAATAAATTTCTCAATTATCTTCAATTCGAGCTCTGTGCAAAATATGTATAATAAAGGCCCTCGATTTGTTGAAAAATATCTAGAATCACTTTAATTTTTGAGTGCACTCAGAGAAAACTATTTTCGAGTTTCAAAAAAACGTTTTTAACCTCTTTTTCTTGATATAAAAATTTGTTACATGACTAACGGATTTACGGCACGGCTCGGAGGTAGAGTGTCATCGACCCAGTTCAGGAGCGCGTATATAGTTTCTGAACGTACAAAAGTAAATGCGTAGAGAGTCGTTATGTAAACAACGTCTGACGGCCCTGACTGCCCGAGCGATGTAGGCCGGTCAAGGGACGCTCGGGGGGGAGACAGAATCAGTGAAGCGTGAACGGTGCCATCGAGCTGTGCGTCGTCAATCCGGTGGTCAGTGTACATTAAAAAAAAAAAACATTTTTTTGAACAAACAAATTTTTTTTGCTACAAATATTTGGTTGAATCAAAAAAATTTTTTAGCTCAGAACAATGCAATTATATTTTTGATTTTAAAAAGATTTTGTTTAAATGTAAAAAAAACTTTTTTCTGAGTGTACATATTTAAAAATAAAGTTAAGTTGATTTGAAAAATTGGAGAAAGGAGAGTTCTTTTTGTGAAGACCTGTCCTGGTCCAATGATTTAGTTTGAGTTCACAGGTTGTGGAGAAGTTTGAATAGGCGGCTAAAAAAATTTCCATGAAGTCTCAAGACCCTATTGTTGTCACTCACGGGTGCGTAGCATTTTTTTATAAAAGAATACGGAAAAGATTCAGTCGATGCACTTTACCGACACCCATAAACTTTCCGTAAACATTTTTTATTTTTATATTTCAATATTGGATAAAGTTCTTTATTTCTTAACTTTATTATGTACCCGAAGTTTTGAACGTTCAGATAAACAAAATTTTTAATTGATTTCATTTTAAACTCGAATTTGTTCTAAAATATTGGTTTATTAGCAAAGAAACTAATGTGATGATAAAAAACCTCACGATGTTTTTTTTTTTAATTGTAATTAAAACAATATTTCAGAATAAATTTGAGTTAAGAAAAAAAATTTTTTCGTTCATTTGAACGTTCAGAACTTCAAGAACATACTTTATTTAAATTTTAAAACTAAAAAAAATTTAAAACTAAAAAAAGTAAAACTTGATGAACTTTTACCAACAACTTTTCAACAATATGTATTATAATTCAAGAGTAAATAATGTTATTCAGTTAATTTGATTTAAATATCTCTTATATTAACAAAAACTAGTTCTAATAATTGAAAGCAAAGATGATATAGATTTTAGATTATAGATTTAGAAAATTGATTTTTCCATGTAAACAGAAACTATAGAATAGACGTGTAAAGTAAAAAGGCGCCAGGTTAATAGCCAAGATCAAGTGCAAGAGAGCCTCCCTGGTTTATTGTTGAGAAATTCCTAGGGAGAAATAGTTGAGAAATTCCTTTCTACTTTCAAAGGCAGGCACCTGCGTTATAAAGGTTTTCAAATCCTTGGGGTTTGAGTCTCTCTTTTGGGACTTAGGTTTATTTAAAGATCCTGGTATTCTGGCTCCGCCATACCTTACTTGTACCAACTTACCTGAACCCCAGGCCCAGCATGGTTCCAGAACCCCTGTCGTTTTAAGAAACAAACCCCCACTTCCACCCTCACTACCCCTAAATTGCAGTTTCAGAAACTTAATTATACTTGAGACTTGTCAATTCGTCAGTCCTGAAATTGTCGAATGGACGAAACATCTTATTTCCTCTTCAGTGATTTTCAAGTTTCAGAATCCTTCAGTGAACTTAAAGTTTCGCCAACTTTTAAATTTTCGATTTTCTTGCTTCTGGTTTGACTTGACTTATTATAGGTATGTATATCTATAGCAAGTCAGCACATCTTTTGTGAAAGGTGATATCGTTCATGTTGAAAAAAATACAACAGTGACTCTGGGTAATGCTGAATATTATAATTATAATTGTATTGCGAGAAGCGTGAGAATTGCATTTCCATTTTCCAAGAAGGGCTATATTAGTTTTTCAGTGAAGAGTCATCCCAAGGAAGTGACGATCGTAAAATATTTTTATTTCGTTGACTAAATTCCATAGGCAGGTGTTGGTGGTAATCTCCAGAAAAGAAAAAGTTTATCATTAGAGTATTAAAGTTGTTTTCGTTTCTAAAAATAATTCCTTCTTTCAATTGACTTTTGCTTCTAAAAATGTAATTCTTTGAAAATTGAAGTGAATGAAAATTAGATTTCAGTAAACAACAAATTTTTTGCAAACTACATACACTGTTGAAAATTTCAACCACTTTTCATTTGCTGTGGTTGAAAATTCATTTACGAGATAAATTTACAGTGCAGTAAATTTGTTGAATAAATATAAGATCACAATCTTTTTTGTTTTTAAATGCAGATTCCTAAAAAATTGAATGAAGACAGGATCAAATGATTAATTATATTTTGTTTAATCAGGTATTGAAATTCGGAGATTGATATATATTCGACTGGATGAAAATACAGTCAGAAACCCAGTTCAGATTCGATTCACTTCATAAGCCAGATCCCGAATGGAAACCGGTTTTCGAGATCACAAAGAAACCCGCTTTGCTCGGCATGGCCGTCCGATCCTGACGTTGCTGTCTTGAGTATTTACAAAAACGTTCATCCGTCACTGGCATCTGTTGTATTTGTAATGTTGCTGCATTTTTTCTTAACTCCTATCTCTCTCATCCTCAATTTTTCAAAATATATTCCCCTTTTATCATTTTTCGTCTGATTGCAAAATTTATCATGATACAGCCCTGTCAGTACCGATGTTTCGACAGGCCTTCGTCCACCTCTGTTGACTTTCGAAAGTACCAAGTGAAAGGGAAATCCTGCCGATTATTGTTCAGATATTGTTATTGCCTGGTTATTTAATAACGGTGTTAATTTCGAGTTGATTTTCTGCCAGAGCCGGTAGGGAAATGGAACAACTTCTCGTGACCTTATCTCACGATTTTTTCTGAACAATTTTTCTCCAGGGAAAATTATTATACATTCAGTGTTATAAATATTATGGTTTAAAAATTTGCATTTCAGTTGAGAAATTCGCTAGTTGTCCTGGCGTGACAAATGTTTTATTATCGGAGCAGAAATTCATTTCCATTCTTGAGAGATATTTAAATTATTTCAGAGTGGCATTGAGAGTGTTTTGCGAGAAAAAAGTTTGTCCTTGAGTGAAATATTTTTGAATCTTGATAGGAAATAATTATTTTTATCCATCTTTATCTAAATCAAATTCATGTTTGATCTTATCGACACTAATTCACAAGTTATCTTAGTGTTTTCAAGTTTTGAAAATATTTAATTTTTCTATAATTCCAGAGCCCTTGTCTTAATTCAGAATTAGGGGATTGTATGAAATTCCGGAGTCTTGTTAAAATTCGAAATCTATATTTCAGGGACGAAGAGACAGTTGTCGAATTCTTAGCTCATGGGGCCGCCTCTTTATGACCTGCGAAGGATTTTAGGCCCCAAATAGCTTGAGGGCCTTCGTTCTGGGCTGGCCTTTAGTAGTGTTTAGATTTAGAGTTTAGTATCTATTGCTTGAGGTTTTGGGATTTTCGTGGAAGTATGGCCTCGGTTTCTTATTTAACTGTAGAAAGTAGAATAGAAACTTTCAAAAATTTTTGCAAAATCATCATGTAACAACCTATCTCTAATTCTAATTCACTCTGAGTCCAAACTTTACATTATAAAATGATTAGAAGACATTTTGAACCTTTTCACATTCTGAATTCAAAATACATACTAAAAATTTGGATTCTCTTTAAGTTTGAATACTCAAATTTTGGAAGCTTGGTAATTTAACATTCTAAAAATTTATAAGCTTTTTCAATCACTCCAAAATGTTTTTGTAATTAATTATTTGGAGCATATTTTAAATGCATAGATTTTTGTTGTAAAAAAAAGAGAGAATTTGATGAGACAGGCGAGATTATGCCACTTGAGTGGAAAAAAACAATGGTTCAAAATTCATCAGGGAATCAGTATTTTTGTTGTAAATTCGATGCCTTTTGTTCCTGCGCGCCAAGTGGAACGACCGTTTGATACCGTGCGATATTAGTAGGGGCGAGCGGGCATACTTTTTCAAGGCTATTTCTTCGTTGTGCCTCTCGGTCAAGTTTTCGCTAAAGACATTGAAGACTGAAGAACTCTCCAGGATCGTGCTCAGCTTCAACTATTCCCCATTCCAAAGTAATCCCTGTAATTTAAAACAATATTAAAATTTAATTCAAACTTAATATTAATGTGCTTAAAATAATTCCATTCAGTCTATATTATTTTTTTGTTTATCAGTTCAATTGTACTCGAGAGAAAAATGTACGGTCATCTTTTATTTTTTTTAAATATATGAGATAAAAATATGTGAAAAAAAATAGAGTGGATTTAAGAAGCAAACATTTAGTTCGTTAATTAATAATTAGTTTCTGAACTAATGCGGGCATGTTATAATAGGTTTTTTTCTGGAACTCGGTTGTTTTTTTCAACTGAGAAAAAAGAAGGAATTCCGGCCAGATGTGCTCCTGACGGCCTTAAAATTAAAACTAGAGATATATCCGGAAAATCCAGTCCTCCTGTCGATCTCTTTTTAGGAAATGTATTCATATTCACACAGGCTCCATAAAGAAAATCAACTGCTTTCTGTTCGAATGGGAACTTATCTTTTTAACGATAAAATGTTATTGGCCTTGTTAATAATAGATTACTTTTCTAATTAAGATCGTTGGAGTATACCTACAAGTAAACATAAAAATTTGTTATATATTGCTTATTAAGGATTTCACAGTCTTGTTCATTTCAAGATTTTACATCCTGACAAAATTAGCTTCAGAATATATAATAGTATCTAAAGTATTAAAGTTATTAAAATAAAATATTGATCGATTAAAATTTAAAAAAAAATAGAAGAATCTTCTATTTCAGGATTTCTGCCTTATTTCAGCCGATTAGAATAAACCATATAAATTGCACATAGAAATTTGTTCTCTAACTGATGAAACAGAGTATTGCTTAACAAGTCCTTTTATGTTAAATGTCAGTAACTTTGGATTTATAGTAGTTAGACTGACTCACAAAAAGGCAATTCTAATGATTGATTAATTGCCTCTATTGACTTCTTACTGGGTTTAATAAACTCTTTAAACGATCTAAACTTTTATCTAGAAGTCTAAATGACTCTTGCTTGGGTAAAAATAATATTTTACTCATTTCTTGAATCTAATTACTCGATGTTTGAATATATTAATGAATATAAACTACAAAGTATAAATATTTTCAAGCAATTTATTTTAGCTGGAATCGAGCTGGAATGCATTCAATTTTTTTCTCTTGATGATTTGGATCCCTGTCAGAGTCTTAAAGCAAATAAATGGTACTATAACGAGGGATGACGTTCATGAAGCAAGATCGTACATTGCCTTCAATTTGAATCTGGTCTTTCACCCACAAACTTAGTGGAACAAGATCAGCTCTGGGGGCCCTTGGCCATTTGGTTTTATTTTCATCTGTTTTGGAGTCTGGCTGTCTCTAAAGTGCATGTGTGCATTGCTGGTGTCTGGTCTCGTTCAGAAACACACTCACTAACAGTTCTTCCCTCTCACCACCATCCCTTTCTCGTAGGCATTTTTTTTCCTTCTCTCGGTGTCGAGAATTCTCATTGACTGAGATTAGCTTATCTGACTCGTGTGGCGTGCTAGCGCCGCTGTCTGTAATCGCTCACGATTCACCAGGTCGTTGTTCGAACGCTTCTGCATTTTTTTCCATCATCAACGCTGGAATATCGGAAGTGTTTAGCAATCAAAATACACGATTCGAGCTAAATTCCAAAGTTGAATCTAAAAGGAGATTCTAAGCTTGACTCCACTTATAGGTTGGAATTATAAGTTGGAAACTTTTTTTTTGTTCTGAGCATAGTCTTGAGATTATTCTGAAGATGATAGTTGTAGGCATATTGAAAATACGAAATATTTTAATCATTTTCCTGCCTAGCAATAAAATTGTCATGAATCTTATAAACTTTTGATATCTTTCAGAAAGCTCCATTATTATCTAGTCTTCCAGAATTTTCTAGAAACCTTCACATAATCTTCTGGATTTTTTCAGATACTTGCCAACTTCGTTGGGAATAATCTTCTGGATTTTTTCAGATACTTCCCAACTTCGTTGGAAAGTTTTCCAAATTACAAAAAAGAAAACTTCTAGACTTGCAGAATTTTCTAGGATCCTTCAAAGGAATCTTCTGAACTCTTCCACAAGCCTCTAGAATTTATAACTTTACAGTTTCTCTTCTAGATTCTTTCAGTCTTCTAAAATCCTCTAGTTAAAATATTTCTTAAAATCTGTTAAAATTCTACACAATATTCTTGACTGATCCAGAATTTTGTACAATTCTGTTCAACTCCAAAAGTTCTCTATTTTTGAGACCAGAGTCCCGCATTCCCCTATTTTTTCTCAAGTTCTATTTTTGTGAAGCTTTTTAAATATCCATTGAATAAAATAATTACATACATACAGTTTATATAAGAGAATGTAATGGTAATTCATAGCGCAAATTACAAAGCAGACAATGTAGAATGCAATTGAATCACAAAGTAGGCTGAGCATGAAGTAATTTGTGTTCAAATATTGAATTATGTATAGCTGAAAGTACTTCTTTTAGAATGTAGGGATTTTTTTATTATTTATTTATTATTATTTTTATTTATTTATTATAATATTATTATTATTTATTATATTTTTTTATTATTATTTTATTTTATTATTATTTAATGAGTTACATTTTTTCCACATCGGATGGTAATGGTGAAAACTGTTACATTGATGTGTTCGTCACTTTTCTGAGAGGGGGGGGAGAGGGGGGAGATAGCCCCTCCCCCGGACATATCGGAACAAATGGGTCCGTAGTATATGCCTGTCTCTCATGGACTATTTTTCTGAAAACTTGGGCTGGATAAAATTTAAATATTTAGTGATTTATATCCATTCTTAGTGATCGAGTTTGGAAGAGTGATTTTTAAATAAAAATAATTTTGATGAATCAATATTGTAATTACCATCTGATATGGAAAAAATATTGTAAAGTCAGACTAGAAAATTTTGAAGAGTTTTGGTCCAGATAGAAATTCGAGGTCCTAGAGACTTAAAAGATTTCAGAGATCACAGTCAGTTCCCCTTTTATCTCCTATTTTTCTCAAGATCCCCTAAAATCCCTATTTTTGAGAACTTCCCCCCTTTTTTATTCTTAAAGTTCCGATTAATTTTCCGAATTACATACAATGAAAAGCAACTTATGACAATCACAAACGCGTATCACAATATTAAAACCTTAGAGATTCAGAGTCTTCTAGAAACTTCAACACTTTTCCCACACTTTTAAAAAAATTTTCAAATATTCTACACTGACTAAATCTTCCGGACTCTTTCAATGTCTTCCAAAATTTTCCATAATCTAGTCTCTAAACTCTTCCATAACCGGCTAATGCCTAATATCTTCCGAGTTTTCTAGAATATTTTTTAGAATCTTCGAGAATCTCCAAAAATTCTTTAATATTTTTAAAAATGTACTAGATTGTTCCAGAATCTTCTAGAATCCTCCAGAATTCTGCAGAATCTTTTACTACCCTGTAAAATCTGCAAAAGACTCCCATAATCCTATGAAAATGGAGTTTTCTTATAAAAATGTTGTATTTATTAACTTTTATTGGCTTCCTTGGTATTTTTAAAAGAAACAAATTTCCCTCTTTTTCGAAAAAGAAAATTTTATTTTCCCTAAAATTGAACTACTGAACCGCTGTGACCCCTGCAGATTTAGATTTTCTTCGTTATATAAAATTATAATGAAAAAATTAGCAAATCTTCAGAGCTGATAAATTCTGAGTCTTCAACGATATATCCGGATTGCTCTGGCGTGTGAATTTAGATAGGCGGTAACGATGGCCAGGCTTGTACACATAATGCGTAACAGACATTATCCTGGTTGCTCCGTTTTATGAATGTTCTCGTACAAAGCGGAGCTGATCGCCTGTAATAGTTACATCTGTTCATACACAAACACAAAGAAGCTCAAGCAGGGTCAGTTCTGCAGCTGATAATTTAGTATGCGTAGTAGGCCATCGCTTCCACCGGTCTCTTCTATTTAGCATATTATACTATTGCGTAGCATGCAGGCTGTAGACTATAGTGTAGAATTGTAGATGTAGTTGCAGACTTGTAGAGGTTTCGGCTTGGCCAAGTCGAGTCACTCGCCTGAGTATGCCGGAGTACTACTACTCCTCACGTTCTATAGTAAATCGGCTATAGTACTATGAGTCAGTCACACCCACAAGCTGGTTGTGGGTTCAAGACCCTCGTTGTACGCTCACATTCACTGAGCTGCTCACGCGAGGTCACACGTATGGATTGCTGGCTGGGAATCTACTGCCCTTGCTTCAAGATAGCTTGCGAGATTGTCGCCCGATCTAAATACGAAAGGCGATAGCGGTCCATCCAGACGCTCTGAAATCGCTCGGATGAGCAAATCTGAAACATTAGAACTCGTTGAGAATCTTGGGAAATGATCCGCCAATCCTGAACCGTCCTTGCGCTGGTCTTTCATTCTTCAGTCTTCCTATACCTGGACACGGCAATATTACTTTAGGTCTTTAGGAATTCCACCTCGGTGCCATGTCCTGACCATTATTATTATTACACTGCCTTCAAGTTTCAAGAATTCATCGTTCATTATAGCTCAGACAATAAAAAAAAAACATCGCGAACCGCTTGCCGATTTACCCTCGGTTGTATTTTTGGATACTTTCGCACTTTACCTTGATGTCTTGCTCTCAAGGCTGTGAAACTCTGCCTTCGGTTTGAGATTAAGTTTAAGGTTGCAGAAATGAAATTGGGAAGTGACGGAATTCTGATGGCAACAGAAATTGGGTTTAAATTGGTTAGAATTTTGAAGGTCCCGATTAGAAATCGAAGTAATTTGAAATTGATTATTTGACTAATGAAGATACTCTTTTTTTTGTTTACAGTCGTGTGAATGTTGGATACAGAGAGCAGACACAGTACTGGGCTAGATCAGGGACCGACGAGGGACCCTTGGCTCACGATGGACTACTATTTAGGAGGAGACAGCTTATCTCTCCAAGAGATGCTGGACGTCGATATAAAATCAGAAATCGAGGGTGTCATTGGTGGACACACGGAGTTAGGCTTCAATTTCACGGATCTGTCGCCCCTAGAATTGGACGATGATCCTGTTGGATGCCAGGGTGACCTCAGCGGATGGTTCGGCGGACCGACATGTTTACTTAACGGAAATAGCAATAGTTCCAATAGGTGAGAATTTTTTCACCTTAATTATTAATACTCTAATGAACATCAGTTATTCTACTTTACGGCTCAACTATCTTTAACTCTGTTTAAAAAATCATCTTTTTTTTGTTCCAGTAACTTTAACCTTGATCTCAGTGGTGGAGATGCAGCCTCGATTATGGTGAATCCAAATTCGGTGATGCCTCATATGTCAGTTCGCAGTCCATCACCCAGTAGACGGCATTTTTCCTTCTCTCCGACACAAGAATTCAAGGACGTGAAAGTAGATGTCGAAGACGATAACGAATTGTTAGAATTTGAAAATGATCCCGAGTTCGAAAATGATAACGACAACGAAAATGATAATGACAATGATACAGAGTTGGAGCAGTACGAAAATGACTTGACGGAAACGGAAGACGACTACGACGACGAAGAAGAGGAAGAAATCAAAACTGCCCCGTCGATAAAAGCCAAATCATTAATATTGCCAACGACCACAATAAAAACCATGTCGCCGCAGACTACGAAATCCCATTCAGTGCCGAAGATGAGCATTGGGAGTATAAGGGTTCAGAATTACAAAGTTATTCAGAGCCCGAACCAGTCACCGCATGTTAGAAAACAAATATACAATAATAATGTGCACGTGAATTCTAACTCCGCTGCCGTCCAGACAAAGAGGGATAAAGACTTTGATCTTTCGGATTACGACGATAAACCTTATCCGAAGCCGGCGTATTCGTATTCTTGCTTGATAGCCATGGCCTTAAAAAATAGTCAAACGGGATCTCTTCCGGTGTCGGAAATCTACAACTTTATGTGGTGAGTAAATCTTGCTCTGTTCCTCCAAGTCTTGGAATAGGAAAGTTGTTTGATGATTCATCGTTTGGAATGTTTATGTAGTTTTAATTACATTTGTAACTATTTAAATTCTGCTCTGCAAGAACACCATTTTACAGTTCTCCAAGTTTTTAGCCACAGAAGGAATTATTGACAAATATTATATTTGGATTCGGAACAATTGATAGTAATTTTCGGAAATGTACGGAGAATTTAAATTTAAATCCAAATCTAAGGATGTTCACCCCTTATCGCGTATCAAGTTTGAATAGTCTTTGAAATACTTTATAAAATCGAGGGAAATAACCAAACTATTAAATATAGCAAATTTTGAAAGAGAAATATAATTGTGGAAAAAACTAACTGAAGCTTTAATTGAAGGGTGGCAGTACAGAACTAGATAACCAACATTTTGGTCAAAAATGTTTTTCTTTTCATAAAAAATCAAATATATGTTGTGCTAAAAGGATTTCGTCTAAATCTCATTTTAAACCCGTTTAGTGCCCACGGTACCAAACATGGCACAAAAGATTACCAACTATTTTTTAAAAATAACTTTTACAATTTTAATTTAAAAATTTTGAAAAAATTTGACAACCATAGATGCATCCTAAAGAAGGTTTTTCAGGCAGAAATTAATTCAAAAATTTTGTTGTTTAGTTGCAAAAATTGGAAAATTGAAGCTTCCAAAAATGCCATTTTTTGAAAGAAACTTGATATTAATTAAATTTGATGTTAATTAAAGAAATTGATATCTTGAAATAATTAAAGTTTATTGATAAATAATATATAATTTTCTTTTTTTTACCAGACTTTCAGCGAGAAATTGTTTGTGACAGTGCGATACCGTCCCACTAAATCTTGATTTTCTCGGAACAGAATCATTTTTTTAATCAAACATTTTTTATTATCATTCAGCATCCCCATATCTCGGGAGTAAGTTTTTATTTTTGTAAAGAATTGAAACTTCGATTTTTAATCGCTATCCAAACCAGGTTCTCAAAACCTAGGAAATTGTAACCTCAAAATTGTCGGTCGATTTACTCGAAATTGGCTAACTTTTTTACATCGAACTTTGTTTACCCGTATTCAGCAACTCAATATCTCGGGAGTAAGTTTTTATTTTTTTTTAGCATAAAATGGCAGTTTTTATCGAAGTCCGCAGCCGAGCCTGCCCGAATTTTAAGCTAGTGTCACTTTGATATTATCAACTTCCACATCTATTTCCTCGAAACTGGATAAATTTTTCTAATCAAACTTTTTTGGCCTCAATTCAACAACACTTCAGCACGGGAGTGGACTTTTGTTTTATCTTTAAATGGTGATTTTGATTTTACCAAAGGTTTTTTCGCTCTCCTGAAAAATTCACATTTTGTTGGTTATCTAGTTCTGCAGTGCCACCCTTCATTTGTTTATTGAACATTAGTTATTTAATATTTTGTATTTTATCTTTCGTTAAAAAAAAAATCGTAATTCTGCTTCAATATTCATTATTGATAGTGTATTTTGTTCTTTAAAATATTACCTTCAATTCTATTTGGATGAATTTTGTTAATGCACAGTTACATTTCAATAAAACATATTATTAAGTAACTCATATTTTGTCCAACTATCTGCTTACCCGATAAGTTTATTTTTAATAAAATGCATCCAAGTAGAATTGCAGGTAATATTTTAAGAACAAAATACACTATCAATTATGAAGATTGAATCAGAATTACGATTTTTTTCTCAAGCGAAAGAAAAGCTCAAATAACTAAGGTTAAATAAACAATTATTATAGATTCAACTGCTTTTTTTCTCAAGCAAAAGAAAAGCTCAAATAACTAATGTTAAATAAACAATTATTATAGATTTAACTATTTTTTTCTATATCACACTTTGATTTCTGTTTTAAAATTTGTTTTATTTAACAATACGGTTATTTTCCTCGATTTTATACATTTCAAAAATTTGAGGAGCGATAAGGGATAAACATCCTTAAGTTGAGTCCTTTTGAAATTCGGCAGCTTTTAATTTCCAATTTATTTCCAATAAAACAATTCTTTTGCAAATAAAATTTTCGGTTAGTCATCAATTTTTTTAAATATCTATGTAAATAAATGTAAAAAGTGTAAAAAAATATCTATGTAAATAAATATTAAAAACGTAAAAAATTAAAGATACAAGTAAAATTTAATGAAGAATTTTAATATGTAATAAAGTTTTTAGAGAATCAAGTCTGAGGTGAGAATGAAAATAAAAAATGTATGGGACATATGATTCAGTGGTTTTAAAACTCGTATTTTATATTTTTAACTATTCGAATGGTAGGGTAAAAGCACGATGAAGCCCTCCTATGCTGGGGAACAAGGGGGAAAGTATTGTCCTTCCATCTTTATTCCGAAGTTTTGAGGGGGGAGCTGCCATTTTGTATAGGGCCCTTGGAGCACCAGGTGCATGCCGGGGTACAGTCCCCCTAGAAATTCGAGACCCCTCTCTTTGTTTATCCTACAGACCAGACTGTTCAACGTACCGTACAGTGTTGCCTAAGATGCTAACCATTCAGATTATCAAATATATGTATTTTATTTATAATTTTCATAAATTCTCTTGAAATTAATATTAATTTTTAAAATTCTTTTCACTAAGAAAACAGTTTTCACTGTTAGTTCAAGTAATTTCAGGAATTAGGTGAATATTTTACTTTTGTAAATTGTCAGGGAATTTTTTTATCAATAGCATTTAAGCAACTACTTGTGATTCTGTTAAAAAATATTTATTTTACGTGTTACGAAAGTTTTAAAATATG
>JBAGKK010000531.1:236965-254701 GCA_037177015.1 Euceroptres primus | reverse complement strand
TATGTTGAAAATTTATCGTTTTGTTGACAGATGGATTGAGATCCATATTTACCTAGCTGATCAGGACATAGTTAAGGGTTAGCATTCCGCCAGCAAATGCTGTGAATTATCTCCAGCATTTGCTATGAGTGATTTTTGAACGCGAACGAGTGTGTGCGGGAATTTGATTTGAGTGTAAATCAATTTTGATAAAATAATTGTTTGAAGCTATATTAAAACAATAAAGTGATTGTGAACCGACTTTCATAATAAATCCTATTAGTGTGATTTGGAATCCAGTGTCTCATTTTATTTTTTAATCAAGCCCAGTTCCCTCAGTATTCGTTTCAACGAATCAACGACAGCAACGGACTCACACAGACGGCCAATCAGTGTTGGCCTGGAAGGAAGCCATTTTGCCGACTACAGCGCAGGGCCGTGACATAACTCGAAGTTTTAAACGTATAATAGTATTTTACGTATTATACGTAAAAAATGGCGGACTTGAAAGGTGGGTGAGGGAAAAGAGCATAATATAACCCCACTTATTCTGGAATGCACCAAGAGCGAGATTAAGTGAATTATTTTTTATAAAATTTTAAAAATGAGTGAAGAATGAGCGGTCTCTTCCTGTTTCTTTTACTAAAACGCATATTTTTCTTTAAAAAAAGGTTTTTTGTCGCTATGCAACTTATCGCACGGCACGCAACTTCTTCCTATAATTAAGGTCTGTCTGCACTAACACTTGCCTTTCTTTTTTCGTCAAATTTTAACTAAACCAGGCGTACAATGTTTTTTATTAGTAACATACAATGTAAACATTACTTCTTATTTAAATGTAATATTTATTATATATATATATATATAAATATCCCTTTTTAATCAGTATAAAGCACATTGTACTGTCGGACCTCCAACATGTAAACTTTCACCATGTCATATTTCCCGCTACTAGTCTCGATCGTTTGCCCCTACTCTCGAGAAGGCGTTTGCGCAGATAGTTTACACCACACATGGATACATACGTGTGTGCGCAAATGCCTGCTGCGCAACTTCTCAAATTCTCCTCCAGACTACCACCATCAAGTAATAACTCCTCCCGAAATTATGACATGGTGGAGGTCCGATTGTAAAATTTTAAAACCAGCATAATTCGTTGTGCTACATCGTCACTTCGCTGTGATTGGCGAACGATGGCGACAACATCGCTACGATTTTAGGGTTAATTAGATTTATTATGTGCTCTGAGGTCAAGCCAGGATAAGTGCCCCTAAACACTTATATAAATGAGAATATAATGAACTGACTTTAACAGTAACAAGTAATTTTTATTAAAGAGTTTTCACTCTACAAAAAGATACGCGGCGCACTAAACGAGGAAACGTGCGTCCGCCGTGAGTTACTTTCGACGACCCTTCTCTGGTGCTATTCCCTGGGCAGAGTGCTTGCGAGGTTGGCGAGCGGCACTTCTTCTTCTTCTTCTTCTTTTAGATCAGCCAATAGGCTGATCTACGTTGACACCATACTTGCTTTAGCAGCTGTGTATATACGGTCACGAACTAGTGTTGAAGGGCGAGCGGCACTGAGCGTGCAGTTGCCGATGCGCATGCCCGAGTGTGTTCGCACTATAGTGCTGAGAAAAAGGGCGCTGAGACCCTACACGATGACGACAGTTGTAGACAATCACAACTCTCGCAAGGTTTAAATGTTTCAGAGCACGCGTGTTTACTTCGCAAAGAGCAAACATGTATACTCTTGTGTATACAGTCGGACCTCCACCATGTAAACTTCCACCATGTCATATTCCCCTCATCTGCTGCCACCACCATTAGCCGTTAATAGTAGATCATAGTAGTTGACGCTTGCGCAGATGGTATCCCGAGTGTACACATAACCTATGCATAGTTTACACTCACACATGGATACATACGTGTGTGCGCAAATGCCTGCTGCGCAACTTCCAATTTTCCCACCGAGCTACCTCCATCAAGTAATAACTCCCCCCGAAATCATTACATAGTGGAGGTCCGACTGTAGTTTTAGTGTATCCGTTACTGTCAAACTAACTCCGGATTCTGGTACTTTTGCCCGGTACACACATATTTTTTAACCTTTATAACTTATAAAATAATAGTTCAATTCGTTAAAATATTCAAAGCTTAGGAATCATGAACTTTATATACCTACGATTCATTAACTTCTCCTCAGCCGTATTTGACAACACTCGATTGCACCCGGGGCAAAAAGCAAAATTTTTACCATTTTCCCTCTTTAAAATAAAATTTAACTCTTCCCAGAAGGAATAATTTCTGGGCCTGCCACCTCTAATCATTTTTTAATAAATTAAGAAGCTGTCAAGCAAGTCAGTCTTCGGTGTATGAAAGAATTAGGTTATGTTTATTTTCTATGTAAGCGCAGTCGCCATCTTAAAAACGTAAATTACATGTAAAAAACTAGAGACGTAAATTAATAAATAATAAAATAATTTACGTGTAAAAACTTCGTAAATTATCTAAGGTATATTACGTACGAAACCAGAGATGAAACCCTGCTAACAGTCGCACGGGTAAGCATCAATCGTTGAGGGGGACTGAGTAGCGCTTCCAGAACATAGCGGCTAATAAATGGGCAGAAAATACTACAGTCGGATCTGTACCTTTTCAGCCTGTACCATTTCAATTCATTTGCAACCAATCTTGATTTTTTGCTCCTACTCTCGAGAAGGCGTTTGCGCAGATAGTTTACACCCAAAAATGCGTACATACGTGTGTGCGCCAATGCCTGCTGCACAACTTCTAATTTCCCCTCCGAGCTACGCAATCTTTTCCAAATTCCCACCCCTCGAAATTAGGAAATGGCGGAGGTGCGACTGTAGTTTTCACGTAAACATGCATACATACGTGTATGCGCAAATGTCTACTGCGCTACTTCAATAAACCCTCCGAGCGACCTGCATCATTTCAACAGACCTCCCGAAATCGTAAATGGTACAGGTCTGGTGCAGGTCGGTTTTTACTATAAACTTTAGAGACTCGTCTTGTATCTGAGAACTTTTCCGTCAAACGGCTTCGTGAACAATATTTATTTTAAAAAATTCAAGAAGGATCTTCCTAGTCATTGTAAGTAATAATACAAAAAAGCACAATGTCTCTATATAATTAAGAAAACTAGATATTTATGTTTAAACTTGAGTCGCGACGGTTAGGAATTTGAAACGGTTGTGTTTACAAAAATTTAAAGGCCTCATATGAATTGCAAAAATCTCTTGTATTATACCAAAGAGTACTAATATCTTTGATTATACCTGAATATACATCATTAATTTTTCTTTCTCTTTATCGACTGTTCTTTATTCACTAACTAATATAATAAAAATATTTTCTTCGTAAGATTGACGGACATGAGCTGTTAAAGTTTTTCTGCTGTTTCTAAATATTTTTTTATTCTCTCTTAATTAAAAGAAAATTCTTCATTCCGACAATCGTTCCAGGTATTTAATAACTTTTGCAGTAAATTTCTTATAAAAAATGAGATTTTTTCGTCTTTAAAAAAATTACATAATTTCGGAGTAATTCTAAAAGATTTTCTCCTGCAGTTCGAATTTTAAGAATTTTCTATTCATTTTAAATTTATGAAAGTAAAGAAAGTTATGAAACGCCTAAATTAAAAAAAAGCTACTTCATTTTTCTTATTGAACATTTTAATTCTCAGATATTTTCAACGAATTTCATTTACTCGAGACTTGACGGAAAATGGGAAGTTATACAAGTAAATTATTTTATCATGGAGAACATGATAAAACAAAGCAGTGCAATTCATCGTCGTTAATTTTAGAAAATCATGACACTTGCACCCCCCAGCCGCAGAAAAGAAAGTCTCTTATTGACCCCAGATCAGCGACTTTGGGAATATGTAGAACTCCAATCGAGGTGAATTATATTTTTCTAATTTCATTTTACTGATAACGAAAATATAGATTCTGGAATTTTTTACTCTGATACTCATTTGATAACTTTATAGATTATCGCAACTCCCCCGCAGGAAGCAAAAAAAGCAATCAGCGCCGTACCAAAGCATTTACAGCCTAAAGTTTACTTGGAAACAAATTTTGACACCACGCCGACATCCTCGACTCTGGAAAAATGTTTTGATCCCAGATCTCCGAATGTAGACGTGCCACGAACTCCAATTCTGGTAATTTAATATTGATCGATCAATTTTCTCTATAATCCAAAAATATTTGCGTAATCGGAGAATATTTTATTAATACAGCTAGAGACTCTTCATCAAAGTGACACCCCAAAATTTCCTGCCTTGAATCGCCGCAGCAAAACGATTACGTTAAGTGAGATACGTCAAAAGATTTTAGGACTTGACCCCAGATCGCCAGCCACGGACTTCGACAGGACGCCTATTTTAAAACCGAAATCTCTCGAAAATATGAAGACTTGTTCGCAGGAAAATCTAAACACAAGCACCTACGACATAAAAATGCCATCCTTGAGGTTATCCTATTGCGAAACCACAACTTCGTTTGACATTCCCGAAATAAATGCTCTGCCAGACATTGTAGCAAACTTAAATAATTCTCAAAATCTTGAGAATCAATCGTCCGAGTTCAGTTGTGATTCCAGCGTTGATTCTATTTCAAACAACAGCGCAGTCACAGTATTCAGAAACGGAAACGAGGATTCTCTAGACAGCTCAATTGGAAGTACGTCTTCAGATTCTCCTCTTGAGAGTCCAAAAACAGAAGAAAACATTGAGAATTTGGAAGCAAAATTGGTAGCCGATTCTGACAAAATCATTGACAATGTACTGCTTACTGGTATGAAAGATTTCGAGAGTAAGTTTAACGAAACTGAGAATAAAATCAAAATATGGAGAGATACTCTGAGTCCGGAGTTACAGGAAGATTCGGAGTATGACGCTGGAAGTGAATCAGAAGGACGTTCGGAACTCGTGAGCCCAAAGCAAGAACTTATCATAGAATTTGATGACGACGATTGTAATTTAGTAGGCACTATAAAGAAAGCGGATTATAATACAAAAAAGAGTGGTTCGGGAGAGAAGAAAAAGAAGAATTTCAAGAAAGAACTGGAGGCCAAGAAGCTTTTCAGTCCTAATAAAAAGCAGAATTCTGAAGTTAAGAAAACTGAAATACTAACGGTAAGAGTCATTAAAATAAATTTATTTACAAATTAAAAATATACTCGATAGTAATCTTTTTATTTTTTTTACAGAATCGAACACCCTTAAGGAACAGATCAAACAGCAACAGTAAACCACACGGAGCTGTTTTAAAGTCGCCACATTTGCGATGCAAGGTCCCTTTTTCTAAGAAAATGCATCAAGAAAACACTCCACCAAATGGGAAGAAGGGCGGATTAAAATCCAGGTTGAACATGACTCAATGGGATGGAGACTCTACAGTTATTATTTAATAATTATATTCTAATTACTGAAAAATAGAAATAATTACCGTTACCAAGTTCGTTACTAACGTAAAGTTAAGATCAATCTTTTTAAGAAGCAGGTTACGTTTTTCAGCATGAAGCTGAAAATAAATTAAAGATGTCTAACACAGCATACGGGGATTGTAAATTATGGTTTTAAATCGAGAACGAAGTGGTTTTTAGAAAAATTAGAACTTTAATAATTAGGTACTTATGAACACTTTAAGACTTGTTTTGCATTGCCTGGCGTATCTGCTCTTTGGCAAGTTGAATTGAAGATTTCAGATCTTCGCTAGGCCGCACCAGTCGTGTCACGCTGAAATTACATTTATAATTAGTACATTTTAAATTAACATATATTCTGTTTTTTACTACATGAAAATAAATAAGACTGCATTTCCAAAATACCTTGGATCTTTTATCACAATTCGTTTTACCTCCTCTTTCCTGGGTAGAATTTTTATATTGATTCCACTATCTATTTTCTTCGGATTGATAAATACTTTTTTGTCAGGCTCTTCTCGCCTTGCTATGTTTCTGGTATCTACCAATTGGGGTCGAAATTTTTTAATTTTAGGTACTTCTCTAATAGACAAGCCTTTATAATTTTTCCGCTTTAAGGGTCGGGAGCTCGAGGCTTTCATGATCGATTCATAAGGTTGATAAGGTGCTTGCAGTAATTCCGGCGATGGTCTAATTATGTCGTAAGATTGATTTCCGGTTGAAGTACTTGCGCCACAATATTCTGGAGGCAGACTCGATTCTGTTACTTGCAATGCTCCATTATTTAAATTTTCATTGGGATAATGCGCATCGAGACGTTCCTGAGTTAATGGCAGTGCCGGTGTTTTTTTCTTCCTTTGATACTGTTTCCTAAAAAATTATTTCGAATTTTTTCTATAATTTCAAACCTAATATATTATAGCATAAAATATTATTTCGTATTAAAACCTGAGATAAATAAAAAAATCAAATTGCATACTGTGGAACGAATTCATCGATCTCAGGATTGGTCGGATCCTCTTTGTGTCTTTTAATCCTGACTGTCACATCCTTGTGCCTCTGAATAAGTTTTATTCTCGTCTCTGAAATACTTTCGAGTTCAGGTGCATAGCAAACGTGCAAGAGACCGCCATAAAAATTTTTACCATCGATGAAGCGCTTCGCTATTCTGTGGGATTTAATCAAAATTTATTTCATTCATTACTCAATTACAAGGGCAGTATGAAAATGATGTGCCTAAAATGTTTCTTTTATTAGTGATTTTATTATATGAACCTGGCACTCTGTATTCGCGCATAATGCACGTGAAAAGTTTCGGTGAACTCCTCTGATGGATAATCGGGAACGAGACGCATATGTTTAATTTCTCCATATGGAAAGAAAAGTTTCTTTACTTCCTTATTTAATTGAAGCTTTGGTACTCCACACACTATTAAATGTGTCGATTCGTTGTTGATTGTGTAAACCTATTGCAGAGAGCTAGAGTGTCAAGGAAATCTCAAAGAAGCAAGTTGAGGAAAATAATAAATAAAAAATATAATTTATCACTTTATGTGAAATCAGAAATGTTTAAAAATTGGTGAAATTTGAAATAAATCAAATTTTAGATGTTAAAAAGAATTTTTCAACTTTAATAGGTACGATATAAATTTGGAAATAAATATATTTGAAATAAAATATTTTTCATGTAATTTTTTAAAACATAAAATGAAAATAAATTAATAAAAATTAATAAATAATAACAATAGAAATTATTTACTAGAGTAGGATACGTATTCGCCACGCTACCTTGACAGCAGTTAATTTATTTCCCTGTCTGTAGGGAGCCCGTGTTTTACAAAGTTCTTTTTGTTCATGATGAGGAAGCTTCTCAACTTTGATTTTTTCAGTCATTTTTTAACTGTTTATTGCTAGAAACACCATAAATAACCTTAAAAATGCTTAGCAAAACCTTGCAATTTTTAAGGTTAAAAATCTCAAAACATATACGATAACCTCAAAAAGAACCGAAAAAATCGAAAAACTCGTATAAGATTTTCTTTTATATAAAAAAATACAACGTTATATTCAAAACTTTCGTAATAAATTGCTACTTTTCATCTATTTCAGAAATAATTTCGATTATTTTGAAACATGTGTCAACAAGCGCAAACGACAAAAATTAAAATGATTTGCGCAGGTGGGGTGGGGGAATGAACTGCGAACAGACGGACCTCCACCATTTCTTATCGGATCTCCTTTTCCTTCCTAGAGGAGCACTGTGAGAAGAAGAAGGAGATCCGATATGAAATGGTGGAGGTCCGGGATAAAAACGGACAATTGGGGGAATTGTTCCACTTCATGCCACCAGGTGTCACAGTTGGTAGGTTCCGATTGTTAAACAGGCAGCACAGACAGTAGTTATAATTTTTGTAAAATATAAACTATAAATGACATTTATAATTCTAAAGCTTTATAAAAAAATTGAAATTTTCTTCAAAAAATGATATAATTTCGATTTCTGATTAATCAAGCAAAACTTAAGCATTTGCGCAAGCGGAAATGGCGAGGCACGCCGGAAATCTTGCTCAGAAAATGTAATGGCGGCGATCACACAACAGTCGTGAATTCTTCGCAGTACACGTCCATTAATTATTTGCTGGTATAAACGCGTCGGTCACACGATAAACTTCATTGATGTAATTGTGGAGATCCGTTGATCAAAAGTGGTCAATAATCATCCAATTTCGTTAGTCAGGAAACTAGTTTCGAACAGTGATCGAAAAAAGTGTCGACACGCCAAGGGAGTGTGTCTCAACGGTAAGTAAGGGGCGGCAGATTGATTTCACGTACGAGTCCTAATTTATTTCCCTTTAGGAATCATAAATAGGTATTAAATGTTCAATTACAGTAGCAATGTAAATTAAGTTCGAGGCTTCCCTGCACCAGTAATCTCAAAGAATTAAGAGTTACTCCAATTTGTTTTGTACGTCTTTGATCAACATCAACGTAGTGCAAACATTTCTATCCTTTTTAATTTACTTTCTTTAATAACCCACAAAAATAAACGTTAATTGACACTCAAATGGGTTAACTAAAATTTATTTGTATTGAAAATTGACAATGTACAGTTATTGGCCGAGAACAAAAAAAAAATAGGGCAGTGCTGTTTATTGAGCATGAGGAAGATATATTGGAAATGTCATTTCACAAAATTTATAAAAATTATAATATTAATATTTCTGTTTTTTTCCTGTTTCTTTTATTTATTTCCTGTTATTATCCAAAGCATTTTTCCTTGGAAGAATTTTATGTCTATGACAAAATTAGAATTATTATTGTAAAGTAAAATTATTATTTTGCAGCTAATTGTTTTAAAAAGGTAATTTAGTGATTCTTTCCACAACCATTTATTAGTAATTTTCGAATTTTATTTCTTCAATATATTTTTCTGTTTCGTATTTTAGATCACGCTGTTACCATTAAGCAATCAAAAAACTGATAACAGGTATTTTTTTCTAAGAGCGCTAATTATAATCACAAAATAATAAATATTTTATTATTATTTGTAGTTTGGAACTTATACTAAAAGTTGTATCTATATTTTCAGCGATTTCAGCTCAACTACTCAAAATGGATGGATTTTCACCTCTTATTTAGTCCAGCACTAAAATGCACGTACGACGTGCATTTTTTAAATCACATTCCTTGCACAGTTGATTTTTAATTGGCAAAAATTCTTAACACATTTTGAAAATGGCAACAAACGCGCAATTTGCAACCCCTCCTCCCCCAATCAATCTCCCTAATATGTCGGTTCCTCCACCTCCGACTCCAAATTTATCAGCACCCCCACCAACTTTAACCACAATAAACACTTCCGGGAACTACCAACATCGGTACAACAGTCACAGAGATGGAAACCGAGGTTTCTTCAAACCCTTTAGACCCTATCATGCTCCTAAAGTAATACCCGGAGGTCAAGATGCCTTACAAGATGAATTCGATGGCAAAAGGCTCCGGAAATCCGTCATGCGAAAAACAGTCGATTACAATTCAGCGATTATTAAAAGTCTAGAGGTAATTTCTTGAAGAGTTTTTGTAGTGGAAGTTGGTAATAGTTGTTGATGAGTAATAGTCTTTAATGATAATGAAACTGTCTTTTATTGTACAGAATCGAGTCTGGCAGAGAGATTACAGAGATAGACGAGCTCTCCAACCGGATGTGATATACTATCCAGATTTGCTTCCCCCTCCAAGTTATGTAGATAATCCTATTAATGCTGTTACTACCAGATTCGTAAAAACAGCAACGAATAAAATGCGTTGTCCTATCTTCTGTATGGCCTGGACACCAGAGGGAAGGCGTCTAGTCACTGGAGCTTCCAGCGGCGAATTCACGTTATGGAACGGTCTTACATTTAATTTCGAAACTATCCTGCAGGTGCGATACCCACATATAAAGAGCTTTGCAAATAATTTATCCATGAAAAAAATAACAATTTTGAGCGTTTTTGAGAGCAAGGAGATAAAATCTGAGAGTCTGCTGCTCGACTTAGAATCGTACCTTTAAAAATTAGGGAGTAAAGCACTGTAATGGCAAAAATTATCAAAATTACAATGCAAAAGTTGAAGCTTTAAAATTCAAATGATTTTTTCTTTGAATGTTTTTAAACGAAAAACTAATGGAAATTTGAATGCCTTCAAAATTTAATTTTGAATGCCTTCAAATTTTAATTTTGAATGCCTTCAAATTTTAATATTGAATGCCTTCAAATTTTAATTTTGAATGCCTCCAAATTTTTATTTTGAATTTTTTTAGTTTAATGGAGAATTTAAATTAAGGAATTTAAAGTATTTTAGCACTTGTTTTTCCAAGCACAAAATGTGGTCCTTGATTTTGTTTAGGCTCATGACAGCCCAGTGAGGACAATGGTATGGTCGCACAACGAGAGCTGGATGGTGACCGGAGATCACGCAGGCTACGTCAAGTACTGGCAGAGTAACATGAACAACGTCAAGATGTTTCAGGCGCACAAAGAAGCGATTAGAGGACTCAGGTATAGCATCCACCACACTAGTCCTTACGTCTCTTGCGGCACTTTAATCGATATGTCCATTCTTGCTGTAGTTAAGACATTAAACTCGGCTTTTACTCTCTTCTGTTTCTGGGTTTTCTTTATTTACGTCGCGGTAGTTTCGATTTTCGTGTGGGTAAAGAGATGACTTGCTTTCAATATTTGACAAAAAGGAAGCATGAATTAAAAATAATTTTCTCTTCAAGAGAAAATTGGGAATGTGCCCTGGCTTTCGTGACGTGATTCGAGGTGATAGTCGTGTAGAACGTGTGATTTGGAACAAAAAATCCGCGTCATTAAATGAAAGAGCGGGAGCTTTTCCATCTAGTGACGACTAAGTTAATATATATTTTGATCTCCAAAGAAAAAAATCAGAAATGGTCATTGCTTGAAATGACTTTATAGATGTAAATTGAATAAAGAATCACATAATCGTAATCTCGTAAATAAATAAAGAAGCAAAGACGTGCATTTAGAATTCGGTCGATCATACAATTCTTTTATTGCGTCCGATCAGGGCGATGTGTACTTTTCTATTTGGAAACACGAATAAACTTGATTATTTTACTTAGTCCTTAGAGACCTAAACTTGTATCTTCCTTCTATGAATGAGATAAATAAAAGTCTCATCAGGTCCTTACGGTTCTTGGTCTAAGGAGCATCTTTATCAGCATGACGGGCAAAGATGTATCATAGAAATAAATTAATAATAAAAAATACAGCAGCACCCAGTCGAGATTCCCAATGAATAATAATAAAGATGAAATCCTGCCTCCTTCATCATCCAGTTGATTATAAATAACTTGGAAATATATAAATAAAGCCGAATAAAGATACTCTTTTTCTATGTGATGATTTAAATTGGATGAATAAATAAAGCATCTTTATTTTGTATCGCTCACTGTGCCCTGTGGAAGAGAGAGAGTGAGAGAGAGAATTAATTGCGACTCATGTACATCTCTATAATTTTTTGTGCAATAAACGCTAAATTTGCAAAAAAAAAAAGATCAATCTTGGAGCATCGTCCGGTGGTCATGTGGCATCAAAAGTTAACTCAAAGTGCATGACACGGTGATTCGAATCCACACTTTTTGAAATTGCAGATTCTCTTTGAGTGCCAGATATGACTATCGGAGATGATTTTTTGTTTATTTACAATATTTACATCTAGACGCTCCTTTTAATTCACTTCAGTTTGCTCCTCAGTATATTTACAGCCTAAAATTTCTCGCGGTTTTTACCTAATCTATCAAGTATTCCGCTTTTAAAAAAAAACTCAAGCTTAGTGCATGAGAGATTTTTTGCTCGCGTTCTGCTTCCCTTAGAGTTTTCACAATTTTCTACTTCTGGCATGCGACACTAATCACGAGGCGTTCTCGAAGAAAATAAAAAACGTGCTCGTAGAAGATATCTCCACTCTCAAGAAGTAATGGCATTCCTTTCTTCATTAAATCTAGATTTTTATGGATTCGTGAGAAATCGTTTCGCAGGATTTCTGCGAGATCGTTGATGAAACTGCGGATTCGTTGATGAAAATCAAAACACTCGTTTTTTTTTTTTATTATCTTGATAATATATTCATGGCAATGATCAATAAAGAGATTTCGCAAAACAATCCTCGTATGATTCCTTGAAATAAAATAAGAATAAAGTTTAAGCATCTTTGTTTCTGACAATTCTTCATTGTTCACAAATTGACAATAAAGAGAATAAGATCGCTCCTTTTATGTTTAATAAAGAATTTTTATCTGCAACTATTGTGATAATTTAGCAATTTAACAGCGCACTCTAGTTTATAACTATTGTCTTTTTGGACGGGTAGTTTCAGTCCGACGGATCACAAGTTGGCTACTTGCAGTGACGACGGAACAGTCAGAATCTGGGATTTTCTACGCTGCCACGAAGAACGAATTCTCAGGGGTATACATTTTTTTCTATTTCGATAATTATTGGAATTTGTTTTAATCAAAAGTTAGACTTTTTAGATCCTCTGATGAATCAATTTAGGTTTTGGTATCTACATCGAGAGAACATACTTACTTTTCTTGTATGATCTCATCTCACGCTACGTTAGTGTGGGTAATTCATACTATGACAGTATACATTCTTACTAAACAAGTATGGATACTTATTTATCCATACTTATTTAGTAAGAATGTATACCCAAACTAACGTAGCGTGAGACGAGATCATACGAGAAAAGTAAATATGTTCTCTCGGTGTAGAATATTTCAACAAATGGCAATTAATTTTTTTATAGGATCCGATTTGAATCTTTCATAATTTAATTAATTAAAGCAAACACCTGTTATTAAAATCCGTATTTTTCAGATGATTTCACAAAACCAACATCTTTCAATATTAAACTATTTGTTTAATCAAATATTGAAACATTTTAATTCCTAGATTTTTTGTTTGCAGAACTTTTTAAAAATATTGATTTAAATTCCTAACTTTTTGTTTATTTAATCTTATTAAATTTTTCTTGAATTGCATTAATTGTAAACCTACTAAAAGATTAAAATTACAGTAAAAAATTCAGAACTAAAGTCCTTAAAAAATATCTAATTATTTAAATGTTTTTGATTTATAATAACATTGAATTATAAATTTATTCATCAGAGACAGGAGAATAAATATTATTCTAGGCAAAAAAGTTGTTCCAGTTTTAATAAATGATTCCTAATTTAATCCGATTTGTAATTTAAATATTAGTGAAATATTAATATTAAAAATGTAGATTAAGAAATAAGAACCATTGTTACTTTCGATATTTGCGTAGGTCATGGTGCTGATGTGAAGTGCGTTCACTGGCATCCGCAAAAAAGTCTAGTCGTCTCTGGAAGTAAAGACAACCAGCAGCCTGTGAAACTATGGGATCCAAAAACGGGACAATCACTAGCAACTTTGCACGCCCACAAGTCGACGGTGATGGACGTTAAGTGGAATGAAAATGGAAATTGGTTAGTGACCGCGTCTCGAGACCATTTGCTAAAGTTGTTCGACCTCAGAAATTTGAGTCAGGAGGTTCAGACCTTCCGAGGTCACAAGAAAGAAGCATCTAGTGTTGCCTGGCATCCGAGTCATGAGGGACTTTTCTGCAGTGGCGGAAGCGATGGCGCTATTCTATTTTGGCATGTTGGGTAAGAATAGATTCTAAGTTTTTGTTAAATATTTATTCTCAACACTCTCTTCACCTTGGTGTCAAATTTTCAGTTTAAAATTTAAATCATATAAAGTTAGAATCATCAAAGTCTCAGTATTTTCAAATTGTAAGCATTTAAATTTCTAACGTAGTTTAAAAATAAATGTTTAAAATTTCTATTTCAAAATTTTAGAGCTGACAAGGAAGTGGGAGCGATCGAGCAAGCACATGACAGTATAGTTTGGACCCTCGCATGGCATCCTCTCGGCCACATACTCTGTTCAGGAAGCAACGACCATACTTCGAAATTTTGGACCAGGAACAGGCCAGGAGATCTCATGCGAGATAAGTATAACTTGAACACCTTGCCTGCAGGTGCAGTTGGTATGGAAGACCACGAAATAGGTAAGCCAACTTTAATTACAAAATTGTTAACACAAAGTACAAAATTCTTCATGTCGTTTTTCATTTTCAGCCGACGAATTCTCGGTGATACCAGGAATGGGACCGGAGGACAGAATCAACGCGGAGGGAGAACCAGAAGATAAAAACGGTGGAATACCGGGATTAGATCTGGACCACGCGATAGACGAAGGGAAGAAGTTTGCTAATAAAAAGGTTCCTTACAGCAAGCCAATCCCTAGGAATTTCCAGGCTCAGTGGAATGAGATGGAAGGCGAAGATCAAGAACAGGTCGAAGCTCTTAATGCATTTGTTAATCAGTTGATTGAAACAACGCCTGGAGCTGTGCCCTTGAACGAAGTCCAGCCTAACGCGATAATCCTTTATGGAAAAATGATTTCTGTCGAACGTGAGTCTTTAATAAATTCAATATTTCAGTATGAATACTTTCAATCAACTTAATATTTTTTATGACAATTGATCTTCATTAATTCTTTATTCCAGCGGGCAGCAAACTCGCTGACGCCATAGCGAAAGGCACCGAAGCAATAAACAAGCTCGTACTTTCCGGAGAGATCGAGGAACTAAAAGAGGTGATGAATCAACAAGAGACCGTGGACGAAGATGAAGAATTCCTGAACGACGACGGGGAAATTGATTTCTCCAAGACTCCGGATGTTGATCTTCCCCCGCCTTTACCAAGCTCCAAGTTCGCGCAGAATCCAGAGTTGCTCAAGTCCCTGAACCGCGGTGGAAAGCGAAAGTTCGATCAGCTGATTGGTTGGAGCGACGCTGGAGCAAGTGACAGAACGTCCAAAGTACACCAACCAGTTTTCGGTGCTTCGATGAACGAAGACTCTCAGTCCAGTGATGCGTACTTGAAGGATGGTTACAATGAGGAAGAAGATGACGAGGAAGACTACAGAAGATACATGGATGATGATGACGACTATAGGTTCAATATGTCCGGACCAGGAAGGCCCGAGCTCGATATGAGGAACAGCTTCTCGGATAAGGACTTCAGGCTCGGAATGAACAGGCATTTCGTGGAAGACAGGGACAGAGACTCGTTTGGAGATAGGGATAGGGACAGGGATTCCTTCGGTGACAGGGATAGAGATATGGATGGGGGTAGAGATATGGATAGAGATAACAGGTCGCGTTGGGAAAATGACAAGGAAATGGGCGACAACAATAAATTTGGAAATATGTTCGACAAGCCACCCAACATGTCGAATATGCCTCCTCACATGGGCAACATGTCGAATCATCACAATATGCAAAATATTAATCCTAATATGCCACCTCCAATGGGACCGCATCCTAATATGCCACAACATTCGAATAAAAACATGGGAATGGACGGGCCCATGCCACCTCACATGATGCATCCGCCGCCGCCTTTCGGGCCCAATGGACCACCACCGCCCTTCGGGTCTAACTTTCGACCGAATGGACCGAACTATGGTCCGAACTTCCGGCCTATGGGTCCCTTTGGGAATCAGGGTCCGCCATTTAATAACTTTGGTCCGCCCAACTTTCGGGGTCCTGGTCCCAATGGTCCATCGAATTTCGAAAGGTCAGGATTCGGACCGAATTTCAGAGGCCCACCACCGAGACCAGGAGGTCCAAATTTCAACCCCGGTTTCGGAAACTTTGGGCCAAATAAGAACGGGCCGAATATGGGGATGAGGGGACCGAATGATAATGGAATGGGTATTAGGAACAACTTCAGTGGCAGAGGCCGAGGACGTGATGGGGATTCTTCGAGAGGGATGGGAAGGGACAATTATTGAAAGGTGGAGTTCAGTGTTAATGCGAAGTGAATATGCAAATGTGTACAAAGGATGCTGACAGCCGATTGTATGATGTAAAGTTTCTTTTGAATTGTCAGCGACAGGTAAAGAAACTTTCAAACATTAATTGTGGATCTGAAGACGGAAGTCTGGGATTTTTTTGTAGATTCTTTTTGAGCAATCGTGAATTCAATCCGGTGAAGACTAAGTGGACATTCTCTTGTATTTCTATGACGAGAAATGAAAATAGTGAGATGGAGGGTCAAGAGATTGACGTTTCAAGGAGAACAGAAACGTAAAAATTGTAATATATTATCATTACTAATTTAATCATTGGATGTCCAGTTCAAAACTAAAGAAAGCCGTTCACAAGCTGCCTTGCGAAGGAGTTACGTGTATTCGTATTTCTATGAGGCGCTAAGGAAAGGAACTGAGTCGAAGCTGCAACTTACCAAACGCAACTGTGTTTGACCCAAAACAGTTTACTTATTCATTATTAAAAAAATAAATATAAATAAATATAAAAAAATGTCCTCCTACCCATTTTCGTCCTTTTTTTTTTCTTTTTATCAAACAGGAATGGAAAGCCACTTCAACATCTACATATATCAGAGGATTTTGGGATTTCAACGATAATTTTGTGATGAATTTCAGGAATTCAAGGATTAAAATCTTTCTTCTTCAGACTAATTTTTCTTTCCTAAAATCTTGAATTATTACTATTGCATTTTTTTCTTTTGAGCTCATTAAAAGAAATTTAAAAATAAAGTTTCATAAGATATATTGAAATAATCATATAATTAGTATAATAATTAACAATTAAAATTTATTTTATTTAAAATTTTAATTTATTTGAATTATTTATTACTTTAATTTATTATTTTAATTTATCAACTGTTTTAAACAAATAATTTGCAAATAAGAATGTAAGAAATTTAAGTAAATTCTATTTATCAAATTTGAAAGCTTTTTTTTACACTGTTAAGAAATTTTTTTGTGATACACTGAGATTACTTTCATAGCTAATTTATCAAGCAAATCTATTTTTTTAAAATTAGAAACTTATTATTTAGAAATGATTTAATAAAGTCATTAATTTAATGATACGTGAATTTCTAACATTAAAATTAAGTGTAGAATAGCATCGTGATTAATTTCTTAATTAATACTCCCGCCAAAATTCGAAAATATATAAATGTCGATAAGTTATTATTCTGTTTGGACTTTACCCATATGACGGATAAATTTACCAGTAATGACGGGTCAAGCTGGTAAAACTAATATTTTTAACTAATTATGATTTTTGGAATGATAATTCATTATGTAAATGAAGTTTTATGTTCATAAAAGTATAATTACAGAAGAATTTGTCCTAGAAATTAAAAATTTCACCAATCAAGAAAAAATACGGCATTATAACCTCAAAACTTAGGCAGATCAGGCGGTGATTTTGAAATTGTACTTTTTAAATTTCAATGAGTAATTAGTTCAATATTAGTTCAGCATCGATAATCGGTCGAATAAGTAACTATGAAATTTCTATAAAAGCCTATTGGCTTATTATATGAAGATGTCTTAGAACTCGTTCCATATAATAGTTTTCCATCATGAAAGGAATAAATTAAACATAATAAGTATCATGCTGATATTAAGTTGTTACAATTCTAAAGGAATGCTACTTAAAGTTTCAAAAAAAGTATTAAAATTTGCATTATTTTCGAAATATCATGAAAAATAAAATTATGTTATTGTGTTATCATTTCATGCAAAACTTCTAATGCTTAGAACCTGTTTTTAGAACAGAGGTTTCTGTTATCATATATATATGTGCTTTATATATATATATATGTGTGTGTGTGTGTGAGTGCTTTATATGTATATATATACATATGTGTGTG
>JBAGKK010000531.1:183106-205300 GCA_037177015.1 Euceroptres primus | reverse complement strand
CACAAAGATGAACGGTGCGGAGTCGAAAGAGTAAGGAAGACATACTCTGTGCGATTCGAGAGTGAATAGCCCCTCGGTTTCATCGGCAGAGTAGGCAGATGGCGCAAAATCCCTTTCTGCTGACCGTTTTATACACACAAGATGATGACCATTTTATCGGAGTCGCTATTTTATTATATTTATTTTATTTTTAATTGAGTTGCAATTATAAATTGCTACAAAGCCTAAACGAAAGTTTAGAGAACGAACTATAATATATCAATAACAATGTCAACATTAACAGTTAAAGTATTCAATAATGTAATTCAATTTTGAAGTAACATTTTATCCTAAAGTAGTTGAAATCCATAATCACATTTTAATACGTCAATTCATAAATTTAATGTTTAAAATCGCTTGCCATCGGTGTGTATTTCATTTCACAATATTTTCGTATAAAAAACTGATGTTTGTTTCTTTTATCCAGTTAATTATTAAAGATTGATCATTTTATCGAAGTGACCGTTTTAGACGTAATTCCCCTACACCTGAATTTAGTAATGGTTAACCCCTCGATCATCTTATAAAAAAATGAAATCTGAATGAAAAGTTCAAGTGTTTTAAATTATTAAAATGAGATGCAACAAAATTCATACCAATGAAAACATGCTCTTGAAAACTGGTGTACATGCCTTCATGAAATCTTTGAAATCTTTTGGAATCCTTGAAATCTTTCGAAATTTTTGTGGAATCTTTGAAAATCTTTTGACTGTTTTTTCTTGAGGGTATAATCAATCTTGAAATCTGGTATACATGCCTTCATGAAATCTTTGAAATGTTTTGAAATCCTTGAGATCTTTTGAAATGTTTGCGAAATCTTTGAAATCCTTTAAAATGTTTTGAAATTTAAAATTTTTGTGACATCTTTGAAATCTTTTGAAATTTATGTAAAACCTTTGAAATCTTTTGAAAACCTTGAAAGCTTTTGAAATGTTCATGACATTTTTTTCTCGAGATTACACCAGAATTACACCAGATTTGAAATCTGGTGTAAGTGCATGCCTTCATGAAATCTTTGAAGTGTTTTGAAATCCTTGAAATCTTTTGAAATGTTCGTGAAATCTTTGTGAAATTTTTGAAATCTCTTAAAATCTTTTGAAATTTAAAATTTTTGTGAAATCTTTGAAATCTTTTGACATTTTTTTTTCTCTTGAAACATGGTGTACATTGAAATCTCTTGTCGTTTCATAGAATCTTATACCATCTCATAAAATCTTTTGTACAGTACCGGTCACGAGTATCAGACCGCTTCACTCGCATCTCATCGGAAAAGAATTCTTGTCTTTTACATTTATTAACTCGGGAAGGAAACGCGACTGCAACTTTTGACAAAAAGCATTGAAAAGATAAAAAAATTGGCATCGAAAGAGCCATATGTGAATAACTTTGGAATATTCTTAGTCAAGATAGAATTTAAGAAAACTAGAAGGAAAGAATGTGCTAAGTGACAAAGGAAGGGTTGCAATAAGGCTTGATTTTGGCCCCAAAATCAGAAAAAAATTTTTTACGAAAATGAAAAATCGAAATTATCTGATTTTTTTACTCTTATTCATCTACTTAAACGACATTATTTTACGTAAAAACAATTTAAATTAAATGACTTTTCAAGAAGAAAAAAAATGTCTTCAATTTACAGTAGACAGTTTTTAGCTTCTGAAAGAATCGTTCAATTTCAATAATTCTTACGTAAAATAATATCTTTTAAGTAAACGAATTTGAGGTAAAAAAATCAGATACTTTCGAGTTTTCGTTTTCATAAAAAAAAATTTCTGATTCTGGGGCCAAAAACAAGCCTTATTGCAATCCCTCCTTTTCGACCCTTTTTTCAATTCCTGGAAAAATGTAAAAAAGATTTAGAATTTTGAAAAAATTCATAGCGGTACTTTGAAGTATAAGCTTCAAAATGAAATCTAGAAATTCTGCAAATATATTTACCAATCATCCAGTAATAAATACAAATGTGCCATCATATTTTTATTTTCGTGAGACTCCATGAACTTGTGAATGCGAGCAAAGGCTTGATCGTCGCATGTTTAGAACTTGAAGCAGGACCGTCTTGTACATAAAAAAATTTTAGGAACAAGGGGCACCTTTTTTATTTCTCGCTATTATTTCAAAATCTGATTAAACTACAATTAATTATTTATTAAAATTAATTATTAATTTTAATTATAATTTAATTATAAAGTCATAGCGAGAAATAAAAACGGTACCCCTTGTTCCACAAATTGTTGTGTCCTGCTTCAAGGAGTCTCGCGAAAATAAAAATATTATGGCACATTTGTATTTATTACTAGATGATTAGTAAAGATCTTTGGAGTTTCTAGGTTTTCTAGGTTTCATTTTGAAGCTTATACTTTAAAGTACCGCTATGAATTTTTTCAAAATTTTCCTAAATCTTTTCTATATTTTTCCAGGAATTGAAAAAAGGGTAAAAAAATTATCACCTAGCACATTATTTCCTTCTAGTTTTCTTAAATTCTATCTCGACAAAGAATATTCCAAATTCTTTTTACCAGCAAAAGTTACGGTCGCGTTTCCTTCCCGAGTTATTAAATATAAAAGACAAAAATTCTTTTCCGATGAGTGAAGTGGTCTGGTACTCGTGACCGGTACTCTATTTCATAAAAAAAGTTTTTGAAATCTCTTGAAATCCTTGAATTTTAAAAATTTTGAAATCTGACATTATACTCAAAAATCGAATGGTCAACCCCTCGATTCATACCAATGGTTTTCTGTATAATTAACCCATTAGACATGAATAATTTAACACTAAACGTCATTTCTGGAATAATTTAATAATTTACTTGCAATTGCTATAAAATCTTAAATTTTCTAAGCAATGTAGAAAATTTTAATTTTTTTAGGGAGGTGCAGAAGTTCAGGTTGTAAGCAATATATTTTGCGACGACTTCCTGTTTTCAGTTGGTTTCCAAAATATAAAAAAACTTGGATATTTCAAGATGCCTTGGCTGGAATTACGGTTGGTTTAACGGCCATTCCTCAAGGTATTGCTTACGGAATTGTGGCAGGATTAGGTCCTGAGGTACGAAATTTAATATAAACGATGAAATTTTATTCACGTACCCTATTAATAAGCTTATAATCCATGCAAAGACTCATCTGGTTCTTGGTCTAATTCTAAAATTAAGCGATAGACATAAACAGCGCACCAGTATTACAACATTGTAATTTATGTAAGGTAAATTTGTAATAAATATAAATGACTTGATGTGATATTGCAGTATGGCTTATATGCAAGTTTTATGGCCTCATTTATCTACGTATTTTTGGGCTCGTGCAAAAATATAACCATAGGACCAACTGCAATTATGGCATTAATGGTGCAACCACTTGTAAACAATTACGGATCTGATATAGCAGTTTTAATATGCTTTCTGAAAGGGTGTATAATCGCTCTCCTGGGAATCTTTCATTTAGGTGAGTAGCAATTTGAATCACGATCTCTGATTTCGAGGTTAAATACGAATCAGCGATCAAAGAAATTTACAGGACAGTTGCTGTCGTTGAATATCATCAAGCATATAATATAGATATATACGTCTGTATACATAAACCAAAAGGTATTATGCAAGTGGAACTAAATTCACATTTGGTTGGTTCCAAAAGCGACTGAAATACTTTACCTAACAAATAAATCCTTGCTGTAAGGATCGTATTAAATAATTTAACGAATGAGTTGAACAAGAGTAAATAATAATGAATAAGTTTAATAAAGAATCCAATTCAATTTTTCAGGGTTTCTACTCGATTTCATATCACTTCCAGTTATCACGGGTTTCACAGCAGCAGCTGCTATTAACATAGCTTTTTCGCAATTGAAGTCTCTCTTGGGAATTTCAGGAAGAAGTGAAGGCGTAGTAGATTCCCTTTCTGCTATTTTCTCCAAATTTGATGAATTTAGGCCATGGGATACGCTTCTTGGATGCAGCACCATTGTGCTTTTGGTGATAATGAAGGTAAATATTACCTTTTTACGAGTTTTTATTAATTCGTTATTTTGTATATTAATGAAATTACCATTGTGCTTTTGGTGATAATGAAGGAAAGTATTACCTTTTTACGAGTTTTTAGTAATTTATTATTTTATATGTAAATGAAATTACCATTGTGCTTTTGATGATAATGAAGGTAAATATTACCTTTTTACGAGTTTTTATTAATTTGTTATTTTATATGTAAATGAAATTACACGGAAAACCGTTGGTGTGAATTTAGATGCATTTCATTTTGAACAATTGAAATTGTCATTGTGCCTCATTTTTTTGCTTATGATTTTGATACAGAATCCGGCATAAATTTGAGGATCAGCGTTTTTATGTGTATAGAGACTGTTACAAAATTGAGCGGTATTTTTTAATTTTTTCCAATCATTTTGACAAATTGTAAATAATTGGATTAAAAAATGATCAGAAAAACTGTATCGGAAATAAAGATTCTCTTCACCGAGCAATTATCGTAAAATTAAATGGTACTTCAGTTTTACTCCGATTGACACTCGATACAAAACTAATTAGTTTCGCATCAAATTTTGAATCGATCGGAATTTAAATTAAAATGAAAGTTAATCTTGGTCGGATCTCAATTATCTCAATTTTCTTCTCAAAATTTTTAATTGGATGGGCATTTTTAAATAATTTTCCCATTTAACGATAATGCATAATATTTTGGATTTTGGGAATTGGAAGAATTGACATCAGACCGTAATTTTGATTTTTTTGCTTGTTCTACTCAGATTATCTTTTACAATTTGTGAAAACTGTTTGAAACATTGAAAGAATGTCACTTAATTTCGTAACGGTCCCTGATTGAAATATTTAATTAATCTTTATAAAATATGATTATATATAAATATTGAATATAATTAATCAATCTTTATAAAATATAATTATATATCAAATATAATTAATCAATCCTTATAAAATATAAACAGAACATTCCTGGTCGCCGTACGGGTGCATGGTACGAAAAATTAGCTTGGATACTCGTTATTGGCCGGAATGCAACAGTTGTTATTGGTGGAGCATTATTAGCATACATTTTTTACATAAACAGTGTTGAACCGTTTAAGCTAACAGGTGAATAAAATTCAAAATAACAGATGTTAATGTACCTGAAAAACTAAATGATGCTAATTTTAGGAACAATGACACAGGGTTTGCCTCCTTTCTCGCTTCCTCCCTTTTCAACCATTTTTCGGAACAAGACCTACAATTTTCTTGAGATGACAAAAGCAATGGGTACAACTCTATTTACGGTTCCTATTATCTCAACAATTGAACACATTGCCATATCTAAAGCTTTTGGTAAATATATATTATAAAAAATTGAGGGTAGGACAAATATTTTGTACAAGTAGCCAAAAATATTGTTCACATATAGTGAAAAAATGTCAAAAAAAATGCGCGAAAAATATGTTTTGTACATAACAGAAAACTTAGAACATTTTTTCGAAGTTGGACTTAGAAATTTTGTTGGAAATTGTAATTTATAAAATTTAGACTAGTGTCTTGTTTTGAATATTTTTCAAAGATTTCGGTAAAATATTGTAAATAAGAAATTTTTTGTTTTGAAGTATACACGCCCTGTTCATAAATCCCAGAATTTTCTAAATTTTCTTCTAATGTAAAACAATATTTCTGGCTACTTGTACAAAACATGTTTGGAAGAATGTCCTACCTTCGAAAAATTGAAAATTTAATATAACGACTGCTCCTATTTGAAACAACGTAACTCATTTTTGCGCATTGTCAGACGGACGTAAGCCAGGCGCTGCAAGCTGGATAGACGCCCGTCTGCCAATGCGCAAAAATGAGTTACGTTGTTTCAAACAGGAGCATTCGATAAAATAAATAAATTTAATATAATTATTTATAACTACACAGCCATGGGAAAATCTTTAGATGTCACACAAGAAATGTTGGCGCTTGGTATTTGTAACATTATGGGATCTTTTGTTCGATCGATGCCAGTTACAGGTTCTTTTACTCGAACAGCAGTAAATCACGCATCGGGTGTAAGGACAACTCTTGGGGGAATTTTCACAGGTAATTTATTCTTCCATGAATATATAAATAAATTTTTTCTTGATTCATTTTTATTTGAAAGAAGATGAGACTACTTTTGAATTTATTATTTGAAATAAAAATGTCTTTAGGATTTTTTTTGGACGACTAAGAACCATTCATTTCGAAAAATCATTTTGTGAACGATGTGATGTCTCTGATTTTTTATTTGAATAAGAAGTCAAGAATCTACATTTCCTAACAATCCACTCTTTGTATAAAGAAAAACATAATCTACACAAAATGGTTTTGAAAGTGAATTTTAGGTAAATTGCATTTTATGTATGAACAATTTTTTGTAAAGATTATTTTTTCTTCACACAAAGTGTTTTGTTAGGAAATATAGATTCTTGATTTCTTTAGTTTAAAAAAAAAATATTTTAACTTTTACATGTCCTTTAGTTCTGTTTTAAAATTCCTTTTTAACCTTGGCAAAATCAACTTTGGTCACTCTATTTTCGAAGGATTCGGATATGCTAGGTTTCGGTAATTCGATCTTTTAACGTCACGTCGTCTCTGAATCTATATACGGTTCATTAGACGTTGCAGGCAACAAAAAAAAAAAACGCGGCTCTTAAATTTGCCATGTTGTTCATGGATTTTTTTACATGTTCATTTTTTATTCACTTGCTGTAAAAATATATATGTATCAAGTTTTCCTAAACGGTCACTGGAGAGCCTTAACTTTATTTCTGAAATAATAATGAAATAAACTCCGCTATAAAATACATTTCTATGTTTATTTTGTTTGCATTTGAAATAAAAAGAAGTCTTTATGTAGGTAGCATCTGCAGGTTACATGCTGACCTCAAAACAAGAAACTGCTGAAAATATATTTCAAATTACGTTCCACTATCTGTGACTTTAATCGCGCCTTGAAAATAATTCACAAACCTAAGACAGAAAATTCAATAGTAGATAAAGAGAACTTAAGTCTGTACTAGTTGCTTTGCATTTATGTTAAGATTTGTACATCAGGTTAAGTAATAAGATTCTGTAAAAATTTATAATAACTAATTGTTTGTCAGAAAGACACAGTAGACAAAAAAAAGTCAAAGTTCGTACTGATGGGCGACGTATTTAAATTATTCGTTTGTAAAAGAAAAATATGTAAAAGGAGATGTTAACTTTCTGTCCAACAGCTTTAATTGCGCTTTAATTAAAACGAACATTTGCAGGTACTCTTGTTCTCTTAGCAGCTGGTCTTTTAACTTCCACGTTTCGCTTTATACCAAAAGCAACTTTGGCTGGAGTCATTATATGTGCAATGTATTATATGTTGGATTTCAATACGTACTCTATGCTTTGGCGTGCAAAAAGTAGGTTTGACACTCAATGCTGATCAATGTTCGAAAAATTTAATTTTTAAAAATATATTACAGAAAGTGATTTTTTGATCATGATAACAACTCTATTATCTTCTGTCTTCCTCGGCCTGGAAATTGGAATTTTTATTGGAATAGCATTAAATTTGTCATATTTACTCTATTTTTCCGCGAGGCCCTCAATTACAACGCAGACATCAGATGTAAGTATAATGCAAAGAAAAGCTAAAATTTATATGTTTATATTTACCTATTTATATTTTTTAAATTCAGGCTAATGGCAACCGAATAGTTCATGTGGTGCCGGAAGAAGCAGTCTCGTTTCCTGCTTCAGAAAATTTACGAAGCAACATAATGCTTCTCTCAGGAGAAAACCACTGTACTGTGATTCTTGATTGTAAAAATTTGAAAAGGATCGACGTTACTGTGGTCAAGGTACGTCGATATCTAATATGAAAAATTGTACAATTGACCGAAAATATCGACAATATATATTTTTTCCAGAATATGAAATTATTGTCCAACGATTTACAACTTCGAGGACAAGAATTTACTTTCATAAATTGTAATGAGAATGTAAGTAAAGTGGTACTAGAAATTGCACCCGAATTAATTAACAAAATTTTGTTGTCAGAAATAACCATTCCGACATTGGAATAAGAATCTTAGAAAGCAGAGTATAATTATTAATATTGAAGGTATTATGGGCACGAAAAAACAGGTTTCGGAAAAATAGATACTTTTAAGAACTGTAATATTATTATTAACTGTATTATTTAAAACAGAAAAGGTTACTTGTCATGAAAAAAATTGATATATACAAAAATTATTTATTTAAAATTTTTTATTATCAACCGATATTTAGATCTTATCGCTTCTTACTAAATTTTTAAAAATGAAACAATTTTAATGAATTGTTTCATTTAATTGCTTGAATTGCTCATTTACCCTTGATAGCTCATTACAACTTGACTTCGACCAATTTTTAAATATAAATAAATTAGTATCAAATTCATTTATACAATTTTTCACTTGAAAAATAATTTTTAGCCATTAAAAATTTTATTTTTAAAAATTGGATGAGGTCAAGTTATAGAGAATTTTTTCCCGGGAAAATAAGCTATTATTCATTAAAATCGACTTATTTTTAAAAATTGGTAAGAAGCAAGAAGAATAACGAAAAGTGCAATTTTGTAATTTAACAAAAAATTAGGATTTGGACAGAAAAAAGATCGGTAAACAAATTTTGTTTTAAATAATTTTTTTGTTCCCAATTTTTTTCATGAAAAGTAATCTTTTCTCTTTTAAACAATCACATTAATAATAATTTAATATTACAGTTCTTAAACGAATAATTAATTCTGTTTTCCCGAGATCTGTTTCTTTGTACCTATATAATACCTAAATCCAGTAATTACGTCTTCTGTTGTCTTGACCTTTTTTGTGTTTTTTTTAAAATATAAAATGAATCGTAGGAAGAATATAATATGCTTTTTTAATAAACTCACAGCAGAAAACGCTCATTGCTGTCTGGAAAAATATAGAACAGAAAATACAAAGCCCTTCAAGTATTACGTAAAATGCAATTTTCCGCCAATGTGTACCACTCTGTGCTTCCATTGTAAAGCTCTTCTCAGTTTTTTGCCAGTAATAAAGTTGCGTAATAATATATGTGAAGACTAGAAAATAAAATTTTGTACATCATATTTTAGCATTCTGTCCTTGGCTTTTTACTTTCTTTTGTCCTTTTTTTGTTTAATTATAGACTTCTCTTATTCTCTATATATATTCTCTTATACTCTATATATAAATGTAGAATTCTCTTATAATGAACAGAATTTTTTGATAATAAAATACATATTATGCTGATCTACAAACTGTGAATTAAAATTCCTAGGCATTTATATTCGTGATGATGGATCTCGACAAATGGGAATGAAATTCCATTGTTTCTTTCGTTAGGCTATATTATCCAATAGTTTATGAAACTTGATGTGAGTTGTTAGCGAATAAAGTGTCGCGAATGGTTCGTGACAATATTTGCACTCAAAATCCAAAATACGCTGTTCCGGAATCTGGAAATTAAATGATAAAAATAATTTAATTTATATATAACGTTTAAAAAAAGTTTAAGAAAAAAATAATTTTTGAAGATTTCAGAGAATGTTGTTTAGAAAATTGATCCATAAACATACAGCAGGTTTTTTCTCAATCACTTGTAGTGGTCGTCGAATGTCATAGATGAAATCTTTCTTCATCATTTTTTCACTTATACTTCGATTGCAACGCAAATTATATACTCTAGAAGACTGCGGCAGTCGTTCCATGTTTTTTTTTTTTTTTGTTGATTTTAATCTCTTCTCAAAACAATGAATATACGATTTTGTACTATTAAAACATAAACCGATCAACAGTAAAACAACTTCACCATGGAGATCATAGCCTCCTTCAGAATCCATTCAATTTCGAACCGTACACTTAAAAGTAAAACAAAAAAATTAGTCCAGTCATCTGCTCGAGAAAATGGTGAAAATCTGGTAAAGTTAAAAAACAAAATTTTTTTATAAATCACTTCATTTTGGGGTGCATAATATTGCTTCAGATTTTGTGACAAGGTTTTTGCCCGGTAACCCGGAAAATTTTTTGAAAAAGGAGCAAAAAATCATATACCTGTGGTTTGTTGCTTTCTTGGACATCGTAGAGGAAAAATGGATTATACAAAAAAGAAAGTAGATGAAATTCTGAGAAAAACTAAAAAAAGAAAAGTTTTCTAGGACCAATTCTTAAAAAGTTATGGTCTTTTCAAAAACTCAATTTTTTCGATTTTTTGTTAAAAATCACAACTTTTTTTTTCTTCTGTGTAGCTCAGATTCGGGGTGTCACACGTCCAAATAGTTCACAGATGAATTAAACCAGACGTTATCTGTAATTTAAAACAAGAAAGAATATCGTAACTATAATAGATCGTGAGTTATCATCTCTCAGAGTTGACCCTTTTTGGCCTATTTTTAGGGGTAAATGACATGAGTTCAATTTTTTCAAAGTAGCTCGTTTCTGCATGAATTGGCATTAAGGGCGTGTGATACGTTATGATGTCACGAATTACCGACAGGGTATAAAAAATGTTCGACAATCCTATTTTTAAACAAACAAAGATATCAAGTTGAAACTTAAGAGAAAGATAGAAAATATGATAGGGCACATCTGTTATGCGTCATTTTTTTTAAATTTTGAAGAAAATTTTTTTTTTTAATTTTGAAAAAACGACACAGAACAGATGTGCCCATTCATATTTCCTATCATCCTCTTAAGTTTCAACTTGATATCTTTGTTTGTTTTATAATAGGATTGCCGAATATTTTTAGACCCCGTCGGTATTCGTGACATCACAACGTATCACATCCCCTTAAAGGTGCGAGAGAATGAATGAAAGTACATGAAATTACACGAAATTTTAAAAAAATGAATGTTCTAACCTCATTAATTTCCGATTTACGGCCTTCCAAAAATTCCGGGTTTTTAACATTTTTTAGCCGAAAATCAGAAAACTGTGTTTTTTGGAAATAGCTCATTGCCTAGATGTCACAAGACAAAGTTCTACCAAGATAAATTATAGTGAGTTAAAATTTGCGTAAATTTAAAAAAAAAGAATGCCCTAGCTCTAATAGGTCACGGGTTATGACCTTGTAACTTTGACCCTTTCTCTATACTGATACTAAAGTGCATCGTGGAATGCAACTATGGCCATATTTTAACATTTCTGTGGCTCAATTGATTAAAAATGCAAATTCGTCCTCAAATATACATTTTAAGATGTAATAAGAGTCCGTCAGAGAAATTGCATTTAAAAAATGCCCAAAAATGCATATTTGAGGACGAAGAGAAAACATTTGTTTAAAAATTTGTTTATTCATACAAAATCAGTAAATATTGAATTGGTATTTTTTTAAGATGTAATAAGAGTCCATAAGAGAACTTTTATTTAAAAAATGCCCAAAAATGCCTATTTAAAGACGAAGAATAAACATTTATTTGTTTATTCATAAAAAATCAGTAAATATCGAATTGGTATTTTTTGAATTTGCAATAAGCCTCCCTGGGAGAAATTTTATCTCAAAAATGCCGAAAACTGCATATTTCAAGCACGAGGAGGTAACATTTGTTTAAATAATTTTTTGTTTATTGATAAAAAATGACTTAACTATTCATTTTTAATCAATTGAGCCACAGAAATGTTAAAATATGGCCATAGTTGCATTCCACGATGCACTTTAGTGTCAGTATAGAGAAAGGATCAAAGTTATAAGGTCATAACCCGTGACCTATTAGAGCTAGGGCATTCTTTTGTTTAATTTACGCAAATTTTAACTCACTATAATTTATCTTGGTAGAAGAACTTTCTCCTGTGAGATCCAGAAAACGAGCTATTTCCAAAAAACACAGTTTTACGATTTTCGGATAAAAAATGAAAAAAACCTGAATTTTTGGAAGGAAAATCGGAAACTAATGAGGCTATAACATTCTTTTTTTAAAATTACGTTTAATTTCATATACTTTCATTCATCCTCTCGCACCTTTAATGTCAATTCATGCGGAAATAAGCTACTTTGAAAAAATTGAACTCATGTCATTTACCCCTAAAAAGAGGCCAAAAAGGATCAACTTTGAGGGATGATAACTCGCGATTTATTTTAGTTAGGATATTTTTTGTTGTTTTAAATTACAGCTAATAACGTCTAGTTTAATTCATCTGTGAACCATTTAGACGTGTGACACCCCGGATCCGAGCTACACTGAAGTAAAAAAAAGTTGTGATTTTTAACTTTTCAGTTACGACTTTTTAAAATTTTTTAGTTAAATACCTTTTTAACTTTTAGGAAAGTAACTTTTTAACCATTGGTCCTAGAAAACTTTTCTTTTTTTAGTTTTTCTCGGAATTTCATCTTTCTTTTTTGTATAATCCATTTTTCCTCTACGATGCACAAGAAAGCAACAAACCACAAGTATATGAGTTTTTGCTTTTTCAAAAAATTTTCCGGGTTACCGGGCAAAAACCTTGTCACAAAACCTGAAGCGTTATTATGCACCCCAAAATGAAACGATTTATAAAAAAAAAAATTGGTTTTTTTACTTTACCAGATTTACACCATTTTTTCGACCAGATGACTGGACTAAATAAAAAATAAATTTTATTATTTTTTAATTAAAATAATCAAGTATTTAAATAAATATAAAGAAAAAGGTCTTACGTTTTTAGTTATTCCTAAACAAAGTAAATAATGTAAACCATCATTTTAATGTAGATAAAAATATTTTATTACTTTTAAAGGATCATCATTACGCAAATTAGTCAAAAGATCAGTTAAGAGTCTCTTTTATTTCTTATTGAAGAATCTTGATGAAGGAGCAGAGGAGCTCGTTCTTGTTTAACCTCAGGAAGCATTGCTAGTTCCTGAGCTGGACTCGGTTGCCATATGCTCCTGGTGGACACTTCTTGGCAACCTCGTATTCTTATCTGAAATGCAAAGAAAATTGTCATTTTGGTTAATTGATGAAACTGCAGATGAAAAATTATATTCTTTACAGAGTTTGTAGAAACTCACTTGTTTGTGATGAAGTTCGTGCAGGTACAACGTAGATAAGGACATATCGGCAGCAGTCAACTCAATTGGGACTGTTAAATCGCATACCAGTTCCTGCCCGGAACCAAATACTGAAGCACCAAGGGACTGATTAGATAACCCTTGTTGCAAGCTGTAAAGCAATCCTTTATCACAATGCAGTGGTCCTTCAGCTTTATGTAAACGACCCATAAGAGCTCGGGTTGGAACGCCAGACCTGGCACTACAGGTTTCATCTCCACACATGGAAGTCGATGATGTTCCTGCTTGATTGGTCATTGCGTTACTCATACTTGGAACACTTTGTTGATTCGCCATTGTACTGCGAATGATGTTTGTTACAATTTCGTTGTACTGTAAAAAGAAATTTCTCACAGTTAAAACAGAGAAAAGATTTTACTTTGAATTGAAGAAAACGTTTGAAAAATACTTACTCCAGGACCAAGACTGGACAAGCTATTTAAACTTGCATATAAAGGGTTCAAATCGTTAGGAACGTTAGCTGCCTCTCTCCTAGCTCTTTCTTTTAAAGCTGCTACAAAGGTTTCAGCATGACTAGGTGGTTTCCACTCGGGATTTGTAAGAGTAAAGTGTATTAGCGACAACTCTGTCTTTCCATCTTCAGCTTGAGTGTACTGATTCGAAACAGGGTGCAGTTTCCCTTGATCAGTTCCGTATCTATTATCGAATCCTGTAACTCGGTCATCCATTTCGTTTTGACCTACTGTTTGCCACATTGGATTTCCATGTTTTCGTACATCCATTTGTGCAAAGCTACACACGTCTCCAACACCAGTGACTTCGATGGTAAAGTTTCGATAAAAGTCAACGATATCTAGTGCTCGTGGTCTCATGTGAAAGCATAAAATAAACGGAGTTAGCAGAGGCGAAATAAGCTCCTCTAAAATATGTACAAGTTTATACTGAAATAATTGGGCCACTTGTGCTCTAGTCGCTTTAGTGTGAGCACGGCCTCGCCAACTGTCCGGCCTATAATGAGTGTGTGCTAGAACTGCAGTTAACAAAGTTTCCGGACACCAAACTAAATTTTCATCAGGCAGGAAAGCTCTTCCTGCAGTTGCTATGGCTCCAAAAATTGTCATGGCTGTTACATAGTGTTCTACTGATAAAACCCCATCATCGTACAGTGTCAACCCCAACATAACAATAAAAATACCGCCTGCGATAAAGACAATGTTTTGAGCGATGACAACAATCAATGGGGACGTAAATATGTCCATGTATTTCTTGGCCGGACGGTAAGCGCGACTCAGTCGAGCATTTAGTTCATGTTCCAATTCGTTGAAATGACGAAGATATAAACGACTAAACGGCGACCACATCCTCAAACCAAGCGCCCCAGGCTCTCTTTTAATCAACTGAAAAGTAAATGCGTAATATATAATTACAAATCTATTATACCTTTAACATATCATTGGGGGGGAAAAAATTACTTACGTCGCCGTAATTGAAAAAAAAGTACAAAATTTGCCACGACAATATCAGTGGGCAAAGAATAAAATTCGCTACTCCGACCCAAAGAATGTGTTTGGACAACACTTGAGCGAGTTCTTGGCGTTTATTTAGTTTCTTGTAGTCTTCTTTGAGGTGCCAATTATTTTCAAATGGCGACCATGGCCCCCCTGCGAATCAAGTATTAATCATCACATTGAGTTAATGAATTCACTAGTAAATTGATGCTCGATTGATTTACTTACAAAATAGCAGTAATTCCATGTTGTATTTCAAACTCCTTGTTAGAAAAATGACTTCTCCTACCATGGGAAATTTAAGTCTTACGGGCAATAAGGATTTATTAATCATAGCTACCATGTAATTTTTAAAACGCAATATTCTGTGGTAAATATCCAACTCCGTAAGTTCTTTTTTGTGAATGCACATTTCTTGTTCCTTTTGCACTTCCCTCACTTTCTTTTGCACCTCATGCCACGTTACATTTTGTAATTCTCTATCTTCAATTTTAAGGGCATTGTTAAAAAATGATTTAATATCCCAGAACTGTGTAAGGTGATACAAACATTTCACTAGACGCAGAATCCAAAAAATAGTTGCTACTGAAATAAAAATCCAGGTAATTAGGCCCATACTTTGACTACACTGTTTTGGTGGCAGAAATGCGTCAGTGATTTTTATCTTGAGCGAGGTACTGTTTGTTACTTTGTCCCTAAAACATAACAGCTTTGGTTAGATGTTGATTAGATTTGATAATAAAAGGAACCTATTTAAAAATTCTTACCTGAACAAAATTGGATACTCAACGCAATGGAACAAGAAGAGCGTAAAAAGAACTACGAAGATGAATTGTCCCAACTCACAAAATTCCTTAGTCATCATACATATAAACCCATTATTCTGATGATAGTGATACATTCTTGTAAAAAACGAATCCAAATCTTCTATGTGATTCCATCTTGCTTTACTGCTCTCTGGCACTACATGGATCATAACGCCCGATTCTTGAGGTGTTTCCTCCCGATCTTCATCTTGATCTTCACCGTCACCTTCTGAGTAGGGTTCCAACTGTTGATAATTGACATCGAGTATTGTTGTCATCTGAGAAAAAAAGAATATTTATATTTAAGAGAATATGTATATGTAAATGAATTTGTATATGTAAATAAAATATGCATTCGTTGAAAACAAAATAAAACAAATATAATAATAATTAAGACACTCGTGCAAAATGATACACACAGTATACGAATTTATCGATTTTGGAGCCTTACCGTTTGTGTATTGCGGTTTGGCTCCACACAGGTAATAACAGTGTCTCGTTTCATTCTTTCATGTTATAAACTTTTAATGAAATGAAATCAATGACTGCTCCGTTGTACATCTAAATGTAGGTTATTTGCCTAGTCAATGATCAAACAATTCAATGCTTTCACACATTTTGAACACCAAAGTCATTCATATAATGAATAATACAGATCTACACAATACTCATTCATAAACAGTTTTTAGGATTACTCCCACATGGTTCCTTCCATTCTTCTTTTGTATGATTTGCATAAACAGAAAGTGAGATATCATGAGTCTGAATACTCTACTAAAAAATTAAGAATAAAAAGAAGAATAATGTTGATATTACTTGATAAACCTACACTATCAGAAAAAAACTTCAATTTCTTTACTTGAAGTTTTATTCAATTACCGTAAGTGAATCAATTTTCAACCAAAATTAAATGAATTTTCAACTAAAATGAATTAATTTTATAAATCACAGTGAATGAATTTTCAATCGCAGTAAATGAAAAGTAGTTTAAATTGCAAGAATTTTCCAAGAGTGTAGCCTAGACAGATTTGAAAACGTCTTTTGTTTTTGTGTTTTGTAGTTTGAGATTATGGAGCATTTAAATAAAGACAGGAAATTTACTTTAACAAGTTGTGAATCTTCATTTTCTGTCCTTGTTTCACAATATGAATACATTATACAAGCACACGTACTTTAAAGTATTTGCTTGTTATAAACTATCTCGTAAAAACGTCACATAAATGCGACTTAATTTTCTTTGATTGACACTCAAAATAAACACTAACGAAGACCCAAATTCTTAATTTTTACATTTAAAAAATTACACAATGCAAAATAAATTCAGCTCTATATAATATGAATGTTGTAAGAGTCAAGAGTCCAAGTAAAATTAGGTGAATACATTTATTTTGCTGTCAAATCTGATAAACATAGTTCTGCAATGTTCTTTTTGCGCGACCTTTAACTGATAAAAATAGAAACGTACAAAACGTACGCATTAAAACTGACACAAATGTTTAGTTATACTACAGCTGATCTCCATAAACAAAGCATCCATCCTACCTTTGTTAGCAATTTTTCAGCGTCCTTTCCAAGCTTGACAATATCCTAATTTCTCCAAGTGGCCACTTTAACTAAACACTCACATATTGATTGTGTTGCATGTTGATTCACTGCTAATTTGGACACTTGATTTTTTTTAAAGAAGCTTTACCCTTTGCTTGCGTCTCACCATTTTAGCTTCTTGTTCTTTGTATTCCATTGGGTTTGTGCATGACATTTTTAGCACGAAACGCGTGGTGTGGGTGTTGCGTATTTCTCTCTGTGTGGTCGATAAAGAAGAGTCACAAGTGACAAAGATGTCGCTGATCATGTACCATATGAGAAATACTTCCAGGAATTACTTTAAACTTTAAAAAATATTTTTACAAATTTTACAGATTATAAAATTTTGTCAAATTGTCTAAAAATTGAATTAAGTAAATAAACAATTTATATCTTTAACTTTTCAATCTTTCGATACAAAGTGCCACTAAATTTGAATGTCATCAGCAATCATCAAATTGATGATTATCATAATGATAATATATGATTGAAATTGAAATAAAATTAATAAAATTGAATTAAATAAGAAATTATATTTTTAACTTTTCACTTTGTCGTTAGAAAACGATAAAGTAGCACTACATTTTAATATGTGATGTGGAACGAAGAAACCAGCCTTACGACCGACAATGAGTTTACGAGAAAAAGCGGATCAAAGTGAAAGCAAGACGAAGGAAGACAAAGGGGCCCTCGTACAACTTTAAGCTTCAGAAAATTCAATTTTGATCGTGGAGCAATGGGGATCTTTTATTCGATAGGGGAAATCTTCATTACTCAGAATCAATAAAAACCTGAAAATCGATTTTTTGGTCGTAAGGCTGGTTTCTTCGTTCCACGTCATACATGTCATCAGTTATCATCAAATTGATGACATTAAAATTAAATGGCATTTTATCACTTTGTATCGACTAAATTTGAATGTCGTTAGCAATCATCAAGTTTCCACTAAATTTGAATGTCATCAGCAATCATCAAAGTGATAATCATATGATCATAATTGAAATTGAAATAAAATTAATAAAATTGAAGTAAATAAGATATGTTCAATTTATATATCTTCAATTTTTCACTCTGTCGATGCAAAGTGATAAAGTGCCACTAAATTTGAATGTCATCAACAGTTATCAAATTGCTGATCATATATGAATAAAATTGAAATAAAATTATTGAAATTGAAATAAATCAGAAACTGTATCTTTAATTTTTCACTCTGTCGATACAAAAGGATTGAGTACCACTAAATTTTTGCATATGTCATCAGCAGTCATCAAATTGATGACATTAAAATTTAAAGGCGTTTTATCACTTTCTATTGACTAAATTGGAATGTCATCAGTAATTATTAATTTGCCACTAAATTTGAATATCATTAGAAATCATCAAACAATAGATGATCATCATATAATCATATATATGATTGAAATTGAAATAAAATTAATAAAATGAAAATAAATAAGAAACTATATCTTTAACTTTTCACTCTGTCGATAGAAAGTGATAAAGTGCCACTAAATATGAATATCATCAACAATCATTAAATTAATAATCATATATGATTGAAATTAAAATAAAATTAATAAAATTAAAATAAATCAGAAACTATATATTTAACTTTTCACTCTGTCGATACAAGACGATTAAGTGCCACTAAATTTGAATATGTCATCAGCAATCATCAAATTGATGACATTGAAATTTAAAGGGGCTTTATCGCTTTTTATCGACTAAATTGGAATGTCGTTATCAATTATTAATTTGTCACTAAATTTGAATGTCATTAGAAATCATCAAACAATAGATGATCATTATATACTCATATATATGATTAAAATTAAATTAAAATGATTAAAATTGAATTAAATAAGAAACTATATCTTTAACTTTTCACTCTGTCGATACAAAGTGATAATGTACCACTAAAATTGAATGTCATCAGCAATCATCAAATTGATGATCATTTGTGATTAAAATTGAAATAAAATTTAAAAAATTAAAATAAACAACTATATCTGTATCTTTTCACTGTATCCATACAAAGCGATAAAGTGCCACTAAATTTGAATATGTTATCAGCAATCATCAAATTGATGACATTAAAATTTAATGGCACTTTATCACTTTGTATCGACTAAATTTGAATGCCGTCAGCAATCATTAAAATTATAATCATCATATGATCATATATGATAATAAACTATATCTTTAACTTTTCACTCTGTTGATACGAAGTGATAAAGGGCCACTAAATTTGAATGTCATCAGCAATCATCAAATTGATGATCATATATCTATTGATTTAATGGATCCATCCTTATCCATTTGATTTCTGTAAGGTGATAAAAAGTGATAAAGTGATTTGATGATCACAAAGTGATGAAGTGCCACTAAATTTGAATTTCATCAGCAATCATCAATTTTCCACTAAATTTGAATGTCATCAGCAATCATCAAATTGATGAGAAAATTTAAAGATATAGTGTATTATTTATTTCAATTTTACAGAGATATTGTCTGATCACACATCCAAACAAACCGTTATAGTCTTTAATTAATAATCATATATGATCATCAATTTGATGATTGCTGACGATATAATATTTGATGTTACATTGATGTATGTTTAAATATCTAGTTGTATGTAATTGCAATGTATTAACTTCCTTGCATATCTTTATTAAAATTAAATAATCATTATTGCATATAAAAACTAAAATTGGACAATATATTTTTGGTTTTCTGTAAAAGTTAATATTAATGATTGATATTCAATTAGCCAACTTGCTTTGTTTTCATAAGGATGAATTGGAAGATTGAAATCATAGCAAGAGCAAAAAGTCATCTACACATGGATTTAATAATAATATTTACATTATTTTTGGAGCTTAGGCTATTCTATAAAAGTAGGAGCAACGCAATAAGGCACATGTCATTGCCAGTTTTTTCGTACTGAAAAGAAAACATTACTCATTAAAGACATGATTACATATGCTTTAAACGTACATATACAACATCAGAATATAAAACATAAAAGATCATTAAATAAGTAGTACACGCACAAGTCATGTCGAATTAAATATATAATTATCATCACTATTGTTATAGACATTGTATATGATCACACGATTGCAGAATTCATAAAAAAAATTTCAAGACTGATAGTTTCATTCATTTTATTACATCGACTCGGACTCACATTGACGATTTTTGCTGTGCACTCAAAGAATGAAAATTGTCCAAGTTTTTTTATTTTTCAGTCGATTTGAGTATTTCCTTTCGGTATGTAAATGGCACTTTCACATTTTAAGAAGTGCGCTTGATTAAAGACTAGCTTAACGTGCACAGTGTTTGTACGTCAGATTTTTATTTTGTGGAATATTTAACTAATTAAACATGATTTGAAAAATGGTTGGTTGTTTATGAAAACTGATTAAATGATGTTAAAAAATTCGTTAATCGAAATTATGGATTGAGACGCTTTACGTAAAACATGTTTTCGGAGCATGAAAAATATCATCGTCAAAAGGTCATTTTTTTGTTAAAGCAGAAAATGTGAATATGCCTCTTTTACTGTAAAAATATTCCTTTAAACCAGTTCCTGATTTGCTCTAGTAAAACGTTAAAGGAAAACTTGTTCAAAACAAATTTTCTTTATCACTGATGAGTATTACGTAATTTATAAAAAAAATCTATTCTCGAGAAATTATTTGCCCTGGACGTCGCGGTGCTATCCTTCGTCTTGGTGCCAAAAGACCACTTAGTCCTCGAACTTCTTCATGCTTAGTGCTTGCGGCCGTACTAGATTCTCCAACTGAACTTTCCGTTGGTTCTGTTTCAGCAACAGTTTCCTCTTCATTTTCTTGTTCATGAACAGATTCTTCTACAGGAGTCTCAGTTGTTTTACGACGTGGCAAAAGAGGAGATCTTCTAGGGGTTGTTGAAACTGGCAATCGTGTCGTTGTTTTTGGTTGTACTTGTAATCGATTTCTATTGCGAAGCTTATTTAAGGGATTGGCAGTTGTCAAGCGATTAGGTGGACTTGACTCTGCTGGTGCCTGAAACATTGGAAAAGTGAATTCATACAAGAAAATTATGTTCGCATTAAAACAAGAACTAAAAATGATGGAGAAACTCTCCCTTCAGGGAATTCAGATCTGCCAGCAACGTTCGAGATTGAAAAAAATGGAAAAAGTGACCAAAAAGTTCCAAACAAATTTTCGATTAGATTTCCGAGCTATCAATTATGAAATTGACGAATATTTAAATTTTTAACAAATCAAATATCCAAATAAATCTGCTGCAATTCTCCAGAATCTTACAAAAAATCCTCAACAATCTTCCTGTCTATATAGAATCTAGAAAATATTCTACAAACTAGACTTTCAAAATCTTTGAAACTCTTTAAAATTTTATAAAATCGTTCATGACATTTTCTATAACTGTCAACAACCTTTTAGAATCGTCTACAATACCTATTTTAAATTTTAAAAATATTTGTTCAGTTTTCTGAATTCCCTCAAAATCCTTTAGACTCTTTTAGGTTTTTAAAAAAAAGTTTTTAGCATCTATCAGAGGCTTCTTGATTCTTTCAAAGTCTTCTTGAACTCTTACAAAGATATCCAGAATTTTTCATAGTCTTCTAAAATTTTTAAATACAACCTAAAATTTATTATAATTTTAAAAAATATTCTCCTCTTTTTCACCTTTTTTAGAATCCTCGAAAATCTTTTGAATTCTGACATAAATATCTCAAATCTTCTAGTCTCTTCTAGATTTTTTTCTGGATTTAAAAGTCTATAGAATTTTAGAAAGAATTTGAGAACAGTCAAGAAGAATTCTTTAAGATTTGGGAGTCTTTTGTAGATTTTAGGGGGTTCTAAATGATTCTGAAGGATTCTGGAAATTCTAAAGATCAGAATATTCTTGAGGATTCTAGCAGATTCTGGAACTTTCTAGCATGTTTTGTAAAATATTAAAGAGTTTTAGGATATTCTTTAAGATTTTATAAGATTATTATTGGGGAACCCAAAAAACTGTAAAAGATTATGGAAGAATTCCGAAGAATCTAGAAGATAACAGAAGATTCTGGGAACAGTTTTGATTATTTTGAAGAATTTTGAGATATTTCAGATAAATTTTGAAGATTCTAAAAGATTTGAGAAAATTTCGGGAATCTTTTGTAGAGTTTGGAGGGTTCTAAAAGATGCTCGAGAATTCTGGAAACCTTTAGAAGATTCTAGAATATA
>JBAGKK010000531.1:10075-23491 GCA_037177015.1 Euceroptres primus | reverse complement strand
CCATTAATCGCTGGTTAAGTCGCTAACCGACCGAAAATGGCCGATTAAGTTGAACGGCGATTAGGCTTTCTTAATCGTGGTTTAAAAGTTGGTGGAACGCAAGAAGCTGATTAACTTAAGTTAATCAAGGATTAAAATTTAATCACCGTTGGTGAAATCGGCCCTAAATCACTTAATCACTCTCTCAATCAATCAATCATTGACTGACTCACGCACTCATTCGCTTTATTATTTTCACTATTTACATGACTCACTTAGTCATTTGCTCTCTCTTTCGCTCTGTTACTCAAGCACTCAATCATTCAGTCACTCAGGCTTGCACCCCCCCACCCGCTCACTTTTTCACACTTATGTACATATACGTAGTCACATGTATTATGTATATCTCCCTTATGCGTGGTGCATGTACTTAAACGGTTTACTATCAACTTTTGACGCTCTGTACGGTCAAGACGGCGCATAAGATTAAGTTTTGTCCTTAATATATTTTGTTTAGGATGAAAAGATGTGCCTTGTGGCAAAATTTGAGCCAATTTCACGGAAAGCCATTTTCAATATATTTAGTACGGGGTCTTTTGGAAGGATAGATGGATTAATCCGTTCCAAAAAAAGAAATATAAGGAAACAACCTCCCACGTCACACAGTGGGATGAAATAAAAAAACGAGGTTCAAAATAACTTGTAGAAGGCAATTCTTGACTGATTTTGGATTTCTTTTTTTGAAAAAATTAAGCATTCAGTTTTGAAGAGGTTTATGTGACCTGATTTGTTAATGTTTGTTTGTTTAAACATTTATGTTAATGCAAATAACAAAAGAAGTCGATTTTTTAGATTTTTTTATTTTCTTGGAACAATTTTTCCTGTTTAGCATCGTTGGACTGGATGCGCAAGGGTGTTTAAAAGCGACAACAATTACTATCTTGTAAAGTTAATTGTTATAAATAAATTAAATTAACAATCAGACTACATTATGGATTTTTCGTTTTCAAAGTACATTTTTGCATCTAAATTACTTGCTTTTATTGACAAAATGATACTGGATAATAAAAATTTGTCATCCGATATTTTTAAATAATTTTATAAACAAATCACATAAACAAATGCCCAGTGTAGACATTTAAAGACAGAGGGAATTAGTCTTTTCTCTTTATTTTGTTTTCAATATCGGATTAGTAATCCGATATTTTTTATTAATTTTATAAACAAATTATATAAATAAATGCCTAGTGTGGACATTTGAAGGCAGAAAGAAATCGGTTTTTCTCTAAATTTTCCTTAAATGATGTCCTTATTGATGTTTAGTGATGAAAATTTGTCATCCCATATTTTTAAATAATTTTCTAAAAAAATCTATAAATAAATGCCTAGTGCTGATGTTTAAAGGCAGAAAAATTTAGCTCTTTCTCTGAATTTTTTTGAATTTATGTCGCCAATGATGTTTATTCATGAAATTTTATCATCAGATATTTTTTCTTAATTTTGTAAACTTATTCTATAAACAAATTCCTAGTGTGGATGTGTAAAGACAAAAAAAATTCGCTTTTTCGCTTAATTTTCCTTAAGTTACATGATCAGTATTGATTTGCAATGGTAATTTGATAATAAACGATTTTTATAAACTTAGTGTGGACGTTTGAAGGCAGAAAAAATTTGTTTTTTTTCCGCAATCATCCTCAAATTATATTGGCAATAATGTTTAGTAATCGTTGCTTTTTTTCTTAATGTTCGTGAAACAGTATTTTTAGGAAATGTTATAAATGGAAGTAAGTCGAACAAAAATGAGCATTCACTTATTGTGTATCATAATTCCTTGTCAAATTCATGATATTCTGTTGATTATTCGCGGTCAAGTTTTAATTGTTAAGTCTTTAATCAAAGATAAGGAGCTCGAGAGCTTCAGGATCGAGGACACTATCAGTCTGGTTCCACTCTTTTTTTAGATATGCCAAGTACGCGTCAGAGCAAGTCAATAATTTGTGAATCAAATCAATGATCGTTGCTAGTCGGCTGCGTTTTCGGATACAAAACTCACGAAATCGTTTAAAATCCTTGTTCCTTGTCTCTTGGGCTTCTTCTGATAATAAATGAATAGGAATTAGAAACCATTCGATGATCTTTGCTCCATGTTAGAGAATCTTATGTACAGATGGTGGCATACACTCATACAGTACCAATTGTACAGTTCGACGTACAGTTCTGCAGTTTGGATGGCATATGATTCAAATTTTTCAGCATCGATTTTGTGACTACAAGAAGGAATTTGCAAAACAATGCTTAATCTTTGGATTAACCGAACATCAATGCCTGTAATCTTCAATGTTAGTTCAGGATTGCGGAAAAATCGTCTAGCTGTATTTCCATCGTTGGAAGTTTCTCGACCATGGTTAGGAACGTCTATTATTAAAGTCAATTAAACCCAATTCTTTCCGAAAATTTTCCTGGATCCTCTTCTCTGCATCTTTCATGAAGCTTTTATTTTCTTTTGTTTTTGCTTGCCAATTGCGAAAATCTAAGCGATAAGCTATATTCAGAATAAGAATCATGCAACGTATCTTAGGGAGGAGTGAAAGACTATGCCCATAATCATGCTCGATGACACTTATGATTAACCTGACACCTGAACTTGCCAAATGAAATTTTCGTTGGAAACAGTCCATTTATTTCGTCTCTTATTCGATCCATCTCAAACCTGGTTAGTTCTGGTGTTTCTTCTGCATATTGAAACGATATTTGCAGGCACAATTTTGTAGATCCAGGGTGAGGATATTTCCAAATTTCCTTAGATTCTGTTTCGAATCTAATGGGTACCATTGAAACCATGAAAATGCTCTCATCGGATTGCATACCATCTGGGAGCCTTTGCTTATACGCACTTTCGCCTGATGCCCAATCACAACCATACTTTGAGAAAAGTGTCATTGATTTGACATTTTCCTCCATTATGTACGTCTTAATACTAGGAATCTCTAGTAAACGTCCCGCTCTGTGATCCAGTATTTCTTGTAATTTAATGGTGACAATTTTATCAGAAATAGTGATTGCTAAGGCAGGAGGATAACATCATTTTTTCGCTTCTAAGAACTCCTGATGCGGGACATAAATGTCGGCATTGTTAGCCTTTGCTTGCAAGCGAATAATCTCATATGGATGTTTGGACAGTTTGACATCTTCAATTAATACAAGAGCTTCGTCATCAGTAAACCTTATTATATTTGATCCAATTGCATCTTCTTCTACGTCATCTAAAACTCGACTTATTTTATTTGCCAATTGTATTTTTCCAACAGCTCTTAAATTACTAGGAAATGCCATTTAAATTTGAAGCTCTGAATAAGTTTCCTGAAGTGGTTGAACTTTCTTTCTTTTGGAAGACTTAGAGGTGTCTTCATATTCTTCTCGGGATCGTTTACCAACCTTTGATATAATTAAGGTGACTGTGAATACGGTAAGGAGCCATTTACTGTGTCTACTTTCAAAAGTTTCTTTGCTGTAAAAGCAAGTCCTCCAATTCTTTCTCAAAGTAGGCATAAAATAACGCAATATTTTTTCTTGGACTCTTCTTCATTTCTTCACCTTCAATCGTGTAATTTTCTCGGATATAATTCAATAGCATATCAGATAAGTCTCTGTCACTTGTTTTGAGGTTTGGGATATCAGAACAAAAAAAGCAGCAAAAAATTACTCTTGAAAATGCAAGAGCAAAAATTTTAAGAGCGATGGAAATGAATCCAAATAAAAGGAACAATTGCTTGAAGCAAATATCTTTTATCTCAGTAGTATAAGTGTCTTAATTAGAAATAAAGCCTGAAAATATGAGTATTCAATGAATCAATTACAAATAGGCGGATTATGTATTATAACATCAAAGCATAAGAGAACGGCATGTTTCTGCTCGAGTATTCTATACAAATTGTTGAAACAACCAGCTGATCCCAACTTTACAAGGCATTGCGCATGCGTATAACAAGTGCTCCGTCTGTTGACAAATGTTATATTTAAAAAGCAGATGACTTGAAGTTAGCTAGGGAATGCGTGCGAAACAAAAGACAAAAGGGAAGCCGGCACCTCACGTTTTCCTTTGTTTTGCATGTATTAAAGAGACACACGATTTTTAGTTTCACTAATGCTTCTTCTTATAATCTCTTTATAAAATTGAGAAATAATATCGAATGGCAAATTTTCATGAGTAAAAATCACTTTAAACGTCTACATTCGGCATTTGTTTATAGAACTGGTTTACAAAATTAATATAAAAATATCGGATAGCAAAATTTCATAAATAAACGTCACTAGCGACATAATTTCAAAAAAATTAAGAGACAAAGAGAATTTTTTCTGCCTTTGAACGTCAACTCTAAGTATTTGTTTATATAATTTGTCAGAAAATTACTTAAAAATATGGGATGACAAATTTTCCTCACAAAACATTACTGATGACATCATTTAAGGAAAATTAAGAGAAAAAACGATTTCTTTCTGCCATCAAATGTCCATACTGGGCATTTGTTTATATAATTCGTTTATAAAATTGATAAAAAATATTGGATTACAAATTTTCATCATTAAACATCACTGACGACATAATTTTTACATAATTAAGAGAAAAGACTATTTCTTTTTGCCTTTAAATGCCCACACTGTGGATTTGTTTATGTAATTTGTTTATAAAATTAATAAAAAATATCGGATGACAAATTTTTATCATCGGATATTATTTTTTCAATAAAAGCAAGTAATTTAAACGCAAAAATGTACTTTGAAAATGAAAAATCCATAATGTAGACTGTTTGTTAATGTAATTTATTTATAACAATTAACTTTACCGGATAATAATTTTTTCGCTTTCAAACACCTCGTTTTTTTATTTCATCCCACTGTGCGCCTCTTTAATCGCTTCTTCTGTAAAATTTAGCTTCTAGGCGTTAGGTCCCTTTTTTCGTAGATGATCACATATTTTTGACGCTTCTTCACAAAAACGCGAATATCTCTGAACCTAAAATCGACAAAGTGGGCCCCTTCTTGCGAAACGTCACGTATAGAGTAAAGACCAAAATGTATGACCGATTTAAACTTTTTTATTTAACAATGAAAATGTATTTTAATTTAATTTTACTTTAATAAAGTGAATGAATAATAATAATAATAATTATTATTATTATCAGAAATAGTTTAATTTTAATTTCATATTATTCCTACGTATCGCGGGGATCGTAGAGGACGTAGAGGGATGAGGACTGAGGAGGTAGATCGGCAAAGAGAGCGACAGGTGCCGAGTCGCCCACGTGGGTTCTTCGAGGCGGTGGACCAGATCCAGAGAACGTCCAGAAGGACGAAGGAAGAGGACGACCACGAGCAGCCGACTTCCTTGCGGCGCGGTGCGGCGGCTGACTTACCTCCTATAGAGTATAGTCCTATCTATAGATATAACTTTCGTACTGTTACTCGTTGGGAGCAAGTGTAGTGGGGCGTTAGGATGGTCTAGAGGATGAGTGGCCAAGTGAGAAAGGTGGGGTCCAGCCACCCATTCGGTAGCAAATGCTGGTAACCCGTCGCAAGGTCAAGATCAGTCGGTTAATCCCATCCAGTCAGCCGAGGGCCTTGCACCTTGCACAACGGACGACAAGTTCGCGAATTCGACACTTCGTTCACCTAATAAGAGTTTGGCCTCAAAAGAATATCATTGCGTGCATCCAATATAGATTCGAGTAGCCCCTAGGCCCTTGCTGATTGTCGTCCAAAAAAAGGCAAATGTTTTTTAATTTAAAAGAAGATTTGAATTGATAAGAAGATTGCAGTGAGTTCGGCCAGTGAACTCTTAATGGGAAACCTTGACAAAAACTTGGATGAAAGCTTTGTTTTTAAAATTTTTTTGTCTGGATTTTTTCCAACGAGCGAGGCACTCTTAGAAAAATTTTCACGGCATAGCCAACAGAGAGGGGTGCTGTCTTTTCAAACGAGCCGTGTGAAAAGCTTCTGTTATGGAAACTTGCGTTTTGATTCCTAAAGAATTTTCTCTGGTCCTTGCTAGGGATCAAACGTCGTGTAAAAATCTTATGAAAAATGAGTCTAATTCAATAGTGACTGACGTGCGAATATCGGTATGGTCCAACGTCTTCATCCCAGCAGGAACTCTTATCTATCCGTTTCAAGGCTCGATCAGGTTCGACAAGATCGACTTGTATTCCCTCCTCGATGACAACGATGTAAGTATAATTTAATGATATATTATTCATCAATCTTACCTTCTCTGGAACAAACATCTCTTAATAATGCTTTAAAATAAATATCCGAGTTCAAATTGGCAATATTGAGAGCAACATTGTTTCAATTCATCCAAAAATCATCGACATCATCTAGATGTGGACCGCTCACTATATGGGAAGAAACTAATTATGTGCAAAATGACTTCGGGTCGGGTTTCGGGTTCGCAACCCGGACCAAAAACCCGAAAACCCGAACTAACCCAAAAGTTCCATTTGAAAATTTCCAGAAATTTTTGGAAATTTTGAAATGGAACTTGTGGGTTGGTTGGGGTTTTCGAGCTTTCAGGTCGATCTTTTGGGATTTCGGTCCGCGTCGGATTTTCGTGCCGGATTACAAACCCAAAACCCGACTTAGCCCAATCCGAAAAAAGCCTGACCCGACCCGTCGAGTTTTGATTTTTAAAAATGTTGCACACCACTAGGAAAAACTAAAATAGGTATTAGAGACAGAAAGAAGATGTGAGAGGGCAGTCTGTTTCTTTCTAACCGAAGTTGATTTTTCGAGTAAGATCAGCTGATTCTTTCTAGACCAATCAACTTCGGTTAGAGAGAGGTGGACGTCCCTCTCACATCTTTCTCTCTAATTTCGATTTCAGTTTTTTCTCATATAGTGAGCGGTGCATAGCTAGATGTCGATGGCAAACATGTATTCTCTTCCTTGAGAAATAATTATTGTTCATTTAATTTCATCAGTACTATCCGAAGAAATACTGGAATGATTTAAAATGTTTGAACCTTTCATCAAGAAATATTTGCAGCAGAGCTTTTACAGAACAAATTTATTTAATTAATAGATGGTATAGTGAAGATTTTATGTCCACTTTTTAGCCTTATAGATACAAACGAATGAAAAGTTATAGATATAGAAGTATAAAGACTAAAAGCACGCATACACTTTTCAGGTTATACGTATGACAGACAACTATAATGTTAAAATGTCAAGTGATATAAACTACACAAAATGGAAAACCTGCAATAGTAAATAAATAATAAATTAAGTAGGTACCGTAGAGTGGAGTTATTCGCGCATGGTGGAGCTAATAGGCACAACTCACTTTAAGTATGATTTTTAATATGATAATTTGAATCGAAATAATAATCTCCTAGTATATAATCTTCAGAAGAATTTCTACTTTACTGAAGATGAGAGTGAAATTTTATACGACCTCTGCACAAGCATTGAAAAATGTTTAAACATGTGGGTGCGTTTTAAAAAATTGGTTAGACCTTCAAACCTTGCATCAGTTGAATAGTTTAAAAGTAATAAAAAATTCTCAATTGCCCGTATTTTTTCCAAATTTAAGTGGTAAAAGGAATTTTTTCATAAATGCGAGTTTGTGCATTCATTAATTAATTCAAAGGTGATATATGAAAATTCGAAGATCCGCTGTACAATTCGGCTGGTTCAGAAAGTTATGCTATGTGCTAATTTTTGCTCAATCGATGACAGAATCAAATTTTTGTGCTGAATTTTGAAGATTTGAACATCAATTATAAGAGAAAATGTTATCTCTAAAAAGGTATCTGTAATTATTATTATTTTAATATCGAGCTAATGTTTTGCTTCCAGGAGAAAATTTGTATCAGTTAAATTATAGATTATAGATCAGTTAAATTACTCAGTTGGGGATTGTCAGTAAATTAAATGGTCAGATATGACCTTAGAATCTAGATGGATGCTTATCAAATTATAGATCCTTCTAAAAATATATTTCGTTAATATTAATGCTGATGTTTAATTGTTTTATTTTTTTTAGTTTGATAAATCTCAAACTAATCTGAATTTCTTAATTAAACCTTTTTTTCATACTTTATCATCAGAAAGTATTCTCAAATAGTTAAATAATAATTCTAAATAGTATTTCAGTACCTAATAGCCCCACTCTACGGTATTAAATAATCAAAGTTACACAAGATGAAGAATTCAAGAATGCTGGAACGATTTGTCAAATATTTTTAAAGAACATTTTAACGTAAAAAGAAATTTTAAACTAGGGTGATTCTAAAGAGCACTTTATTTCTTAATTTTATTTCGCACCCCTACAACTATTTCTCTTTCGTAGAAAAACGACCTGTAAATTGTTTCAGAATTGTAAAATAATAATTTGAGGTCACTCAAGGTTAATTTTTTGTAATTTCTTGTAATTAAATCAACGCTAAATTGATTACTTCTTTTTCACTGACACGCTTGAATTGTGTTCTTTACACTAAAATATTACACCCATATTATTTTCAATCGTTGAGAATAATTTTTAAAGGCCGCTTAAGATCACTTTTCTTAGAAAATGTTGAGTTTACAACTTTTTCTTTATTTATTTTTTTAACTTGAGTTTTAATTTTATGATTTAATTAAGTTAATTAAGTTTTAATTTTACGATTTAATTGAAATCTAGGATTTTATTTTCTGTCGAAGAAATGTCTTCAGAAGTTAATAAAGAAATACAGAAGAGGAGCTGAAATCAAAATTTTCTGAAGAATATGACCTTGAGCGACTTAAATTATTCTCAAATTCTGAAAACAATCTGAGTTTAATATTTTAATGTGAAGAACACAATCCATGCGTGCCAGTGGGAAACAAATTGCGTTGATTTAAATTACAAATAATTATAAAATAATTATTATATAAATATAAAATATATAAATAATTACTAAAACAATTTACATATCATTTTCTGAGTAAAAAGTAGGATTTGTAGGGCTGCTAAATTAAATTGAAAAATAAAGTATTTTTTAGAATCACCCTAATAGTTACTTATAAATTTTAATGTTAAAGGTTTAATACTTTTAATAGTTATATTCTGAATTATCTCTTGTTGATTTGCTTCTAGATTAGGCGAGAATACGGGTGCTACGATGAGGTATCTTTCTCCAACTACAACCTTAACAAACGACAGTGCAATTGGATAAGGTTTTTGAGAATTGTACAAACTTACAACGATGAAGTTAATCTTATTGGAACGAAGACGAAAGGTATAATAGTTTTCCAGTGCAGGAAAATAATTATTGTACATGTATTTTTATTATTTTTGCTCATTTTCAATTATATATTTCCATCCGAAAAATGTTTTGTTAGTGATTGCGTTTGTTCCTTATGTTCAAGTAAATGTTCACTTAATTTTTCGCACAGCGACCATGAAGTATTTTTATAATTGAATTTTGAAAAGTTTGAAGAAAATACATCATTCATGAAATATAAAAAATAAGCTTCAAGAAATTGAAAAAGCCGATCGGATCTATTTGGTCAGGGTAAGAAGTTATACAGTGACCGGCACCCTAAGAACTTCTCTGATTATAAATGGCGATATAAATTGATCCACTTGTTATTTGCTTTTGACAGTGACCTCATATGAAAATTTATATTTTTTCCGATTCCAAACTATACCTATCAATTGATGTAGTATTTCGAGAAGCCCCTCTAATATTTATTTAAAGACGTTTTTTCAAATCAACAGTGAACGGCACCCTGTTTTGAGGTTATGTTTTACGTGTAAATAAGTATGCCGTTCACTGTCAGTACATAAAATCAGTGAACGGCACGTACTGCCCAAGAAAATATTTATTTGTCAAACGAATTTAACAAATTAAAGTCGAAAAAATACTCTATCAGCTCAAAAACAAAATTACGAGTTATATTTTTTAACGTATCAATATATTATGAAATGCATTTTTCTATGCTAGGTGCCGTTCACTGTCCGGGTACTGTTCACTGTACCCCTTACCCTAGTAAGTTAATTTAAATTAAAAAAGAAAGTCGGCGAGGAGAATGTTTATTTTTTGTTAGTCCAGTCCAATAAAAATGCGTTTTTTGCATTTATTTTGGAAATGGCAAAATCCATACATTATAATGAAAAAAAGATACTCAATGAAATCTTCTATTACCGAAGGAAAAAAAAACTTATTAAATGAGTGCTTTCGTAAATCGTAATTTTTAAGAATACAGATTGGATAATTTTCTTCTTGAATCGGAATTACGTGTCTTGAATCGGTCTCCTAATTTAAATCAGCTAGCTCCGATTCCCAAGTTGTCAATCAGAATGTTTCGGTTGAGTAGACATTTTTGAAATGGGTTTCGACATTTTTTAATTGGAGCGAAATTTTTTAGGCTAGGGTGGCATATTTTACGCAAAATTTAAAAATTGTAAAACATTGAGCGATTGAAACAAGTTATATGCTGGAGAGTCCGATTCAATTACACATTTTCATTTTGAGCAAACAAAAGGCATGTTCTTAAAATATGTGATTAATAAGTAAATAAAACATTAAATTTGAAATCCTTTTCAATCGGAGGCAATGACAAATTTCCTTTTAAAATTAGAAATTCAGCAAAAGACCTCAGACCCATTCAAATGCAGTGAAGGTTTTTTCCTAGGTACAATATGTTCTTCAAATTTAGAATTTGAAACTCTCCAAAAGTGGTCAGGAGACAACTCCATACAATAAAATTAACTTGTGTCGTTATTGAACTGCTTTTAACTTTTTACATACAATGTGCTTGAATCAATTTCAACTGAAAGTTGCTTGCACTTTGGATTTTCTTGTTGATTAATGATTATGTCTCAATGACATAAGATAATCATTTTGAAAACAATAATAAATAAAAAAAGATAATCAAGACTTATTGCCAATATTTCAGTGTTATACACGGAGAGAAAATCGAATTTAAAATTATGGGTAACAGTATTATTAGTTTAGGGATCAGTCCTAAATAAGTAAAACAATTCATTTTCACGATGTTCCATTTTGAAAGGTGTAATGTGCAAGTATTAAGAATGAGTGTCAAGCGTCAAGAACACGTCGAAACGCTCACGGCACTTGGGTAGTTTATAAATGGCATGAGATAATCATTTTGAAAACAATAATAAATAATAAATAAAAAAGTCCTAAACTGCGTTACAAGGAGCGTAAAAGCATTAAAGACACTTCGGTAGGCGCTTTAGAAATGACACTTGTGAAAAATAGGACTCTTTCCTAAACTACTTCTTATTGTAACTCCGTTGTAAAACTAGCAATTGTGAAATATTAATAATGGCAGATATGCAATATTTAATTATTTTCTAATAAACGTTGTTTTTTCAAAAGTAATGTTTTTAATTCGATAGCATCCTGCATATAAATCTGTAGGTATCGTTTTTCTTATTGCACAAATTCCTAACTTCAAAGCAATGACACTTAAATATTGATTCAAGTCAAAAATATTTTAATTTAAAAAAAAATAAATATATTGACATCCTGTTTGTCATCTTTCACAACTGTTCTTTTATCTCTTTTCACTTATAATTTATTGTACATGTATTAGTTACAATTCTACATAGGGTTGTCTAAAACGGATTTGAAACTTTAATTGTAATTGTGAAATAGTTTCATTTACCGTAAATAAAGTAATGAAAAATATTTATGTTGTTAGCAGTGAATAAGTTTTTTAAATTGATTGCATTTTACGATTAAAAGTAATTGTGTATCGTCCCTTTAGCGAACCATACTTTATTGAAATGGATCAAATAATTCACAAGAAATAGGAGTGACCTGACTTATAATGATTCCTAAACTATTTATTAAAGACACCCCAGTGGGCAAAAGATTGGAGGATGTCTTTACGACATCTTTACAAGATCTTTACGACGTCGCAAAGATGTCTTAAGTCTGCATCGTAAAGATCACGTAAAGACATTTTTGCGACATTAAAATGTCTTTACGTTATCTTTACGACATGTACATAAGACGTTTTTTCGACGTCGTAACGATAACGTAAAGATGTCGCAAAGACGTTCTCAAATTCTTATGTCCACTGGGAACTGTATTCATATGCAGTTTACAAGTAGAACAGTACCTAAAGATGGAATACCGGTACTGTTTTCGAAACTGATTTTCTCATTTTTTTCCGTGTATCGAATAAGAATTATTATGAATAAAGAGTTGAGTAAAAAAGTTTCATGACAGTATTTCATAAAATAATTACCTTGCGCTCTATCCAGGTCGAGATCCAGGTAATAATTTTTTATGTAATAAGACTTTTCTATTCATTTTTTTATGTCTATAATAAATGTTATAGAATGTAACTTTAGAATATTGAACAAAAAGCAATCGGACCTATTTTTCTTAAAAAGGGCCCAATCAATTGTTTTATTTTTAGTGTTAAAATGTTCGAGTGATACTACTGAAACATAATCAAAATGAGAATACGAAATGCGAACAATTTAAAATTGATTCAAGCGCACCGTCATGATAATGGAACCTTAATTTTTCCTCAATGGTAATTTAAATTCTTCTTTTCTTAACATTTTAAGGTGAACCAATATTCGAAGTGATAAAGGACGTTCAGCCAGACACTGAATTGGTTGCTTGGTTTCTTCCTGCTGATGAACAAGATTTTCTCTTTATTTCACACGATTTTTGTTCACGGACTGCGATATATAGGTGTACAATTGATTCGATTTTAGATGGTAAGTAACTATGGTTATGATATTATTCTTCGTTTATTCCTTAGTTTAATTTCTGCTTCTTGCTTACTCATAGAGGAAGCTTTGTACTGGATACATTTTCGAAAATTTTTTAATTAATTTATTTAAACGTTCCTTAGTTGATAAATGTCTAGTAAAATCTTCTGAACAATTGTCCAGATGTGTGCGTATGTGTGTGTATATGTGTGTGTTTGTGGATGACACCGTTTTTTGTTAGCATGATAACTTGAATACGGTTGCAGATAAATTCATGAAATTGGGGGGCTTATATTTTTACTACTAATATCTCAAAGCAAACACACACGGAAAGAATTTCGGCACAGCAGACGTACCTACTAGCACGCCAGCAGTGCTAAACGCTAGGACGAATCTTGTCCATTCGTTTGGCGCAACTGGTATGCCGTTTTGAGACAGCAGACGTGCTGGAAAGCACGTGAGATGTGCATCTTTTGTTTATCGCCTCAGTTATTTGGCGCGTCTGATGCGCCAAAATCGGTATGACAGTTGTGCCCGAGCCCAGAGTGTGGAAAGTCAATGCTTAAGAAGTGCAGACGTATATTCTACGGTAGCACCATCCAACGCGCCCGCAGATATTTAAGATAAGATAATAGATGATCGAGATTATATCAGATTATATCCAGATAATTTGTAGATAACTTAATAAAAAGAATAAATAAATTGAAAAAACCAATAGA
>JBAGKK010000525.1:68363-100476 GCA_037177015.1 Euceroptres primus | reverse complement strand
CAAGTATCATGCTGAAATTGCGGAAAATAATAAAGAATATATTGAAGCATCAATTTCAGGTAAAAGTAAATCATGAGAAATAAACTTGACTCTGCGTAAAGAACGACAAATATTCCGCGAGCCTGGAAGCGCGCTCAAACTAGCGAGCGAGGTGACCTTCGCGAGCTAGAAGGATCTCGCGCGTAGCGCGAAGTTAAACGATAACGGAGCGCGACGGCCACTCCGCGCGCCCTAGGCGCGTTCAAACTTGCGAGCGAAGCGCGCGATGAGAATGTGCCCGCGCCCCAGAAGGGGGCCGGGCAGATTTTTTAAATTATAAAATTATCAACATAGAATTTTATTTTTTGGACAATGATTCGTTTTACCATATATTTAACTTGTTAAACGTATATAGTGTTTTAACTACTTTACGTGATATAGTATTTCGTCATAAAAATAGCATACATTTCGTGCTAAATGGGTGGAAATACCATCATGAAACGGATGTCTTTCCTTAGCCCGATCAAACTCGACATTCTTGGGTTTATTGCACGAGAGTTAGAGTCGACAGGATGAAAGGCTCTTGAGCATATATAAACTATGACTCTACTTGAGGACATAATAGATGAACAAGTGTACTTGGAAATTCAGACGAAATTAAAAAAGAGTATTACGACTTTAAACTTTCAAGGTAAAGAGTAGGAGAAATAAACTTTGATGGTAATCATTTCAAACATGCAAATGCATTATACTGATTCAAGTTGACCATGAAGAATGATAACTTTTATCAAGATTTGTTAGTTCGTAATTTATTCCCGAAGCACATAATTGAACCCGAAGTCATGAGGAGAAAGGTGTGAAGGGAAAGAAAGTGTAAATCTAATTACGAGTTGACGACAATTTTGCGTGCTTTGAAGACATCAATCAATTTGTCACCAGTTATAGGCGACGGATTCATGACTTTTGGTAGGTAGCTTTAAAGAAAGATAAACTGTAACTAAATTACCTAATCTTAATTGAAAATCGTAGGCATAAACTTGAGGAAAGAAAATAGAGTTCGATGAAGATATTATATAATAGTATATTATATTATTATTTTTCATTACGCCTCCTGAAACTTCGAGTTTCGGTACCTGTAGAGCGGGCTGAAACACGGTGTTTGCATCCCTAGGATTGAAACATTTTCAGCCCTAGGGCAAAGGGTTGAAACTCCGTTGCCTTTGCCCTAGGACTGAAACAAAATGATTCAACCCTAGGGATGCATACACCGTGTTTCAACCCGCTCTACAAGTACCGAAGCTTGAAGTTTGAAAAATAGGGAGTTTAGGTGACCTTGAGAAAAATAGGGGGAAAGTAGAGCAAAAAGGGGAATAAGGGACGGACTGTGATCCCTGAAATACTGAAAAAATGCGTTTCAATAGATTTAACAGTACTTTAGGTATCATGTAATAAACAGGTAATTACAATTTTAGTTGGTAGTTTTGAAGTTGTTTCAATAAAAATGAATATAAATTTGATAGGATGAATATTAATAAATAATATAAGTAAATATTCAAGTATGCATATAAAACGTGTGATAATAGACATTCCAATGAATATTGAAGACACGAAATCCTTATTATTACAGCCTATAGGTATTACAGTACATAGTTAGAACGTGGCATTGTAATTAGGCTTCATCAATATTCAAGGTGTATACCTGTACGAGGCAATCTCACCAGACATAATCTGCTTATTTCAAGCATTATTCGTTAATCTTACACAGATAAATCAAATCAGTAATCACACCATTTTCATAAGCTCACAGTAAATTATGATATACTCATGACGTGAATTTATGTATTTCAAATATATGAGTTCTAAACATTTATTTGGAACAGTAAAAATCTTTTAAAAATTACTTTACTTCGAATAATATTTATTATCAAAAATAGATCTTTGTTACCCTGCAATCATTAAACAACATTTTCTATACGAATTTGTAATGAAAGTTGCAAAAGTATAGCAGAAACGGTAGTTGTAATTATTTTTATACCATTCTAACCTCAAAATCTCAACTTTGACATGATTTTTCAGCTCTCATGGTATAAAATACTGTTCGATACGTGTGTAAGAGGTGATTTTTAGCGCACTTAACTTTTCTCACTCGCTTCGCTCGTGCGAAAAACGTCTCGTGCGCTAAATAATCACCTCTCACACACGTATCGAAATGTACTATTATGATATGCTATAAAATAAAATATTCCTTAAACTTTAATTTTGAGAATGAATGTATTTGTTTAACGAACATTTTTTATGAGTTCCATTTCCTTAGAAAAAGTAGGTATTCAACGTTGGATCTTTTATTTTTTGCTCTTGCTATTTATTTATACCTTAGAGTGGGGTATTAGGTTTAATAATTCCAGAATTAAACAAAAGCTTTTTTGCCATACATCGAAGTTTTTTTCAAAAAAGAGTTTTGAAATAAATACAGACAGTCAGACAGTTCAAATATACTTTTTCCTGGAAAATAATTTCGGGAATGGAACAATGTGCTAGTAAGTATTTAATTGAGTGAAAATAAATATCTATAGAGTTTCTATAGCAGACAGTTGGAAAAATGAATTGTAGTATAAAAGTTTGGAACGCAAATTAATGAAATATAAATAGTTTATTGGTTGTGAAAAAATTTTTTTTCAAAAAACTCATAGTTCAAATTTTGCAATTTTTTGGCAACGACTCTTTATATATAAACCTATGAGAGGATAGGAAACACTAGACAAAAGCACATAAAGTCTATTTTCCTTGGGCCCAAAAGCGACTCTGACTGTCGTTTCTATTGTCAGCGACACCAGAATACTCCTCACAATAGGGCGGCCTTCTATGACGTTCATGTCATATCATCCAACCAAGATATACTGTTATATCTACAAAGATTGAGGTATAATGATACAATCATTTAAGAATTTACTTTGAAATTTTATTCTTGAGTCTATTAATAATAAATTACTAGTTAAATATAATTTTACCAAAGATTAACAATAAGTGTAGAAATTATCCTTCAATGATAATTATTCTTTAAAGAAAACAATACAATTTTTGTGAAAGAAATTTATTGCTTTATAACGCAAGATACGATTGATTATAAAATTAATAAAATCTCCATTTTTATCCTGAAATTGAATGTTAATGCTAATTTTTTATTTTCGATTTTGTGTTGCTTGATACCGAATGAAAATAGAAACGTGAGTTTATCGCTGTTGATGACAGCTAAGAGCTTGGTTTAAATTTTATACAGTTTTGCCATGGTTGGACTTGTCGTCAACAGGAGTCGAGAGTCACGAGATTTTTCAATTTCACGCGGTGCTATGACCGTGTAAACTGAACCTTTCTCACCATGGTGGCGTAGCGTGACGAATTAGAAAAACATGAAATGTGTTCGTCCGTAAAATTTATTTACAGTGCAAGCCACAAACCTCATATATATTGCAAAACGTTACCGTAAATCTCCTGATAAATTTTGATACTGAAAGTTTCAGTTTATTGTGAGTTTAAACATTAAATATCCAAGCTCTATTTTCTGATTAAAAATTTTATTAGAACATTTGTTTATTTCTTTGTTTGAAATGAGTAATTTTTTCTAGATTTTTTTTGTTTCTAAAGAATTTCCTCCATTGGGTTAACGGAAATGGAAAATGAGAATCGCATCTTGTTTTCCATAATTAAATTCTGCTGGAGAAGTACGCAGTTAAAGTGCAGCTAATTTACAATGGAAGTTTTTCGTTTCATTCATTAAATTTATTCCTGAAAGAGGAAGCTATAAACTTATTAGTATATAAAATAAAATATAAAATAATTTATATAATTATATAAAAAATGTAACTACAGTAAACAGCAATAGATTAGAATTTTTTGTATATATATAACTGAATTATCGATTTCTATTCTGCTGCTAAATTATTAATCACATTAAGTCTGCATGGCCAATCGGATGAAATCCAATTGTTATAACATGAACATAGGCAATATTGGAATTTCCTTTGTGCATCGTAAATTAAAGATCATATTAGATAATATTCATCTACGAATTATATTTGAACGAGCTTCTCTGAAATGAATATTTAAGTATTATATGTATTAGTATTATTTATTGGATCATATGCAAAAGATCCGTATAATTCATTAAAAATTAAAAATTTCTCTAAATTAGACTTTTGCGAAAAAAATGTGAAGATCTTTTAGAAAGGAAACAAAAGTCGTTCCTTTTGAAATAAAATCCAAATTTCTTACTATTTGCATTTCGTTATTTCAAACTTTCTTAAGCTAGTAAGCAAAAATAACTCGTACCCATGGAAATCAACATTAAATTCTAGAGTAGTACAAGAGATTTTAAATCTTGTGAGTACTATGTCAGCCTCTGCTTTCTCGCAGTTCGGACTGAATTTGCATTCTAGCTCTCGTGAAATTGAAGACGAGTTTGGCTTTTCTGCAAATTTCAGGGCAGAGCCTCGAACTTCGGGAAAGGAGTGTCGGTTAACCGAAACGGCAGGCATCGTCAAAAAATAACCTTTTCCTCAGAGAGCTTCTTTAATAATCCATCACTTAAACAGAACCCCCGAGGATTGGCTCGATAAAAGTTATATGCCGAGATTTGGAAAACGATGACTGAAAGCTCTGCAATCAGAGTGAAAATATAAATTCCAGCCAACTTAAATCCCGTGAATTGATTACTCTTTTCAACATTCAGTCGACATCGAATTTCGATGAAGAATTTAAACCACTTTTAAATTTCTTGTCAAAGTTGATTGTTTTATTTTACTTACCAACTTTCTCAATATAAAACTGAAATTCATTTAATTTATTTTCAACGGTACTCTTAGTTTCATTTAAGTGCATGTGATATCGTATTGGTCACGTGGTCAATTATAAACCACCATTTCATTCGTATATTAATAACACAAATGAATTTTCTAGATTTAACAACGATTCTTCACCCATTTCTACATATATTATTATTACTACATAATATTATTTGACGAATAAAATGGAGGAACATAAAATTAGTCACATGCCCAAAACGTCAGAACTAAACACCCTTAAAAATTTAATACAGGGTAAAGGATTTTGTAAAAAGGATAGAAATTAAAGGAAACGTTAGAATTTGGTATATTTTTGCAAGAAATTATAATTTCTTTCAAAAATAACCAAATTCCAACGTTTCCTTTAATTCAAATGATTTTTTAAAGGTTCTAATACATTAAAAAATAAGAACTGCGCCAGGTGAAAGTTTTAATTTTGGACCTACTTCATGAAACTTAATTTGACAGCTATCTCATTTCATAATTAGAGCACTCAAACAGACAAGAGCCTCATTCCTTTCTTGATTAACGACAAAATTCAACATGCTGATTCACTGGTTCCATACATATACGACAAATGTTCAGCGAGGAGGAAAACCACGTTATGATCGATCGTACGGTAAAGTCGCTTAGTGGTGTTGGGACAAATCGGGTACCAACGGTGGATCAGATTTCCCTGATATTTCTGCACGAACGACAAGTATCAACCTGCGCTTGCAAAGCTTGTCCGATACAAGCGGTTAACGACGTAGTTTTAATACATTGTTCTCCAATTCTATGTATAAATCAAAGAGTAAGCCATTGATTTTTGAAAATCGCTCCCCCCCAGAACAATGACCAGGGCCGATTTTGTTCCTCAAAAAGAGAGAATACCCTCAAATTCGAGAAATCATTGTTGCAAATTGTCGACAATTTCACCCTGTGAAAGAGGGAGAACGTTTATTTCTAAAGCTTCCCTCCATGCAGAGTTGGAAAGAGCAGCAAACAATTTAAAAATATCAGTAAAATTTAAGTAGTTGAGAGCAGTAAATCTTCATCCAATGTAGAAAATCAGAATTATTATGCGAACAATTTTAAAGAAATGAGGAAAATTACAAAAAGTTTTAAAAGAAAAAGGTTTATGCATGAATTCTTTTTCTGAAAAGTTTTTTAATGATATTTTCCATAACGTAATAAGGCACGTTCTTGAAAAATTCCTTCGCACTTAGATGCAAGTAGCGTGAGACGTAGGAGTAGGCAAAGGGTTCATGGTCGTGTTCTATGCAAATACAAATTGTCGCACGCATAACCCTCTTCGAGGGTAAATTTATCATGCAAAATACTAGAATCATGAATGCTAAATTTCGAAACTAATAATCATTCCTTGCAGTGTATTCATTAACAAAATCAAGGTCCGAAACTAACAATCATTCGTTGCAGTGTATTCATTAACAAAATCAAGGTCCAACGTCTAAGAAATGCAAAATTTATTTTAAAATTTAAATGGCTTTGATAATTACAAAAACTAGTATACCTTCATAGTAATTTTAGAAAAATTTTTGCAAATTTTGTGATTGATATAGAATTATTATCATGATAAGTTACCTTTTTCCATTCAAAATTTTATCAGGGTAATGACTATACAATGTTTCGTCAAAACTGAAACCTGCAATTTTCAAGACTATTATTCAAATTATGAAATTGGATAGGTAGTTATAGAAAGAATTGCTATGTTTTTAAATAGATGAGATTCAACAGATGATAGTTTTGGCATTTCATGATTGTAAACCGACCCATTCCGAAACTCAAGTGCATCCTGGCCCACCACTTATATCGATCCTAATGAAACATTGCACGCACGTCCTTGACTTTCTGCACCTTTTGGTTTTCAGGGTCAGGGCCGACAAGTGTCTCTCACCCTCTTTCGCACTCCCAAGATTAATCACCTTCAAACATAGATCTTTAGAGATTACAATTGCTGATCATTATCTTCCAATTTTCACAGACAAATTGGCTAACTACCTCCTCAATTTCTCAGAATTATTACTTTATTCTTCTTCATTTTCACATGCAATATTAACAATTTATCATTCTTACTATTTTCTTTCGTAATTTGATTTCAAAAGCTGAAAATAATGTGTTTAAAATTATAATAACTGAAATCTCTACACATAATTCTCAGTAGAAAAGGTCGAGGTTGGTCAGACTTGAAAGAATGCAACATACTGATTAAATCATTCTACTTCTACTACATATAATTTATATCAATTGTATTACATTGAATTTCAGACTTGATTAATAAATTATGTATTTAATATTTGTATCTTTTTAGTATTAAAAACACAGTAAATCGGAACGTATCAAAATGATCCAAAAAATGGATTAATTCAGGCCTGCCAGTGACGTTCGAGATTGAAGAAAGGGGAAAAAGTGATCATTTTTTGTTTTAAAGTGATCAAAAAATGAACAACAATTTTCGGTTAGATTTCCGAATTAGCTATAAAATTATGAAAACGATGAATTTTTAAATTTCAACAAATCAAATTTGCGAAATATTTAAGTCGGATGCAGTTCCACAGAATCTTACAAAAAATCCTTAAAAATCATACGATTCCTGTCTAGAATCTAAGAAGTACTACACAAATTTCTAGACTTTCAAAATCTTTGGAACTCTCTAAAATTTTACAAAACCCTTTATAACATTTTTTATAACTTTCGACAACCTCTTAGAATCGTCTAGAATACCTATTTTAAGTTTTCCAAATCTTGTAGATTCGTTCAATCTTTTGAAATCCCTCAAAATCTTTTAGAATCTTCTAAGTTTTTTTTTTAAATTTCTTAGGATCTTCCAGAGGCTTCCTAATTCTTCCGAAGTCTTCTAAAATCCTCAAGCATTTTCTAGGACCTTCTAAGAAAATCTTCCAGGATCTTTTTAACTCTTACAGGATTATCCAGAAATATTTTCCATTGTATTTTCAATTGTTTTTGATTGCTAAAAAAATTGATCTGCAACGCTTTCATATTCTGAATTTAAATTTACTGTGAATCCATACTAATAAGTAAAAAGTTATTTTCGGATTTTTTCCTATCTGTAAGATAGGGATGAGAATAAATAATCGAAATTACACAGCCACTTGGAAAAGTATCATATTAGTCGTGACGAAAAGCCTAATAATTCTTATAATAAAACGGTCCTTAATTCGCTGGTCGTGCTAAGAATGAAAATAGTAGTCATTATATTAGATCCGTTTATAGGGTGAAATATTCGCCCACGATATTACGACTAACAAAAAATAGGAATTCCTTTCCTGCAAAACCTAGATTAAATAGATACTAATTAACTCCACTATTTATAACTTAAATTATTTATATAATTAAACCGGGGAGATAAATGTAAATTATGAAGGACCTGAGTGCTACAAGAATTGCAATTTATGGTTCGGCTCTATAAATTGAATTTTTTGAAATTACTTGAAGCAAAAGGAAGGAGAAGCACTTAGCTTTTACTGGTGCTTGGTAAAATAATATAAGAAACTGAAAATTATTAATAAAAAAGAGATGGAACAACCTATAAAAGTCAGCCTTATATCCTTACATTGTTTACGTTATTTAAATTATTATATTATTTACCTTTATGTTATGTTACTGCACTTTAATGTTCGCAAAATTTTTATTGCGAAAATAAAGTTCGAAATGTAAAAAAAGGTGTTATGTAACAGAAGGTTCTTTAGGTATCATTTTATTAAAGTCCTCGTTTCACCTTCTTTTCTCAAAGAGGGTTTCTTTTTATGGAGTCAGGGACACCAAGTGTCTCATTTTGTACAAACCCATACGTGAAGCGAATACGATACGCTTTCGTTTATAGAATGGGTCTATTTTCAGACTTGTATTATAATAAAGAACAAACATAGAATAAGAATATCTTAAGTTTACTGACTGTATAAATTCTTATAGAAAGAGTTTAGTTTTCCATTTTAAGCAACTTTCTGTTTGTACTCGATATAACTGACAGAGAAAAAATAATATTTAAAAAAATCAATTTAAATAAATTCGATTTATATTCTTAGAAAGGCTAAGACTATGAAAATAATATTTTATTATAACTTTTTACACTAAACGATGCTTTTAGTTAAACAGCTATTTTCTAGTGCTTAGAAGAGAGTATATTAAAGTGGAATGGACAAGTAGAATTTAAAATTTATCAAAGCGCTTTGGAAAGTGAAGTGCCTTTTAAATTTCCATTTACCTCACTTTAGGAACATGCAACAGGATAAAAAATAGCTCATGGACACAAATTTACAAATATTTTGTCAAATTAACTAATATTCTGCTAAATTGACAAACAAGCACAAATTTTGTTGGCAATGAAAAATATAATAAAAAACATGAAATTAAAATTAATATTTTAACGCACCATTATGACTATAACTTCTTTATTTGAGAAAGAAATCAAACTTTCTAAAGTAAGCACGAAGAAAGACATTGAAATTCAGGAAGGTCTTTTATGTAACTAAAGAATGGGTTGCTCTGAGGCTGAAAAACTTACTCCAAGTGACTTACTTTAAAATATGGGTTAATTTTCAACCTCTGCAATAAAAGAACAAAATCAAATTTATTTTAAACTAACTTTCTCTTCATATTGCCTTAAAGTGTTAAATCAAATTACATTACAAGTTTTCTTCTTTACATTTCAAACTTATCAAGTAAAAAGGACGTATGCATCTGAAGTTATTTTATTCATTCTGAAGTCTTAAACTGCTTTAATATTTCGTCTAAATTTTTCTGAAAGTAGACAAACGAGAAACTCTTAGAAAAATGTAGCCTTGAAATAATTACCTACATTAATTATATTCATCCATCTTTTTCTTTTTCACTTGAGAGCTTAATAAGCTTAATCTCCAATTTCCTGGATTTACCTCTCATGCAGATAACAATCCACATGAATCGGCTTAGGAGGCTTTGCCAACACTGTCATTACATTAATGAGAGAGAAAGAACCACTAGTGTAGAGCAGAATAGAGCAAAGTTCAGCAGAACATGAGGGAATGAGAATGCTTTTCTGAGTTCCGCGAGAAGGAACGTCATTTCCTCTCTAAATATCGACAAAATACGGTGAAATCTAAGGGGAGTGTTTATTGGAGCTTGAAGGAGCTGGATATCAAAACTGTTTTAAATGTTTCAACTCTTTTAACCTGCTTTAAATATTTTTAAATATTTTTTAAAAATCTTTATTATAATAATTCATTAACTTCCGATAGGACCTCGAGAATCAGCTGTTTTTTCTCTGGAGTTCCCCTGAAAATGTAGTTTTCAGAGGCAACAGAATAGCGACAAAACACTGGGATTTCGAAGGAATGAAACTTTATCGAAAACTTCCACGAGATTTCTGCAAAATTCAAAGGGAACTCCCTGGGATCGTTTATATCCTATGTGAGAAAATTCAACGGAAACCACGCAATGGAAATTTCATATGAAATTTAAAAAGGATTTTAATATGGAAATTCCATGGAATGGTTACTTCAGAATTTTTTTACATGGAATGGAATTTTTTACAGTGGTCATATTAAATATGAGTGTAATTTCTACGGAATGTTTGTAAAGTTTCCTAATTATCTATATAAAATTTCATTTTTTGGTTATTTGTTGTAGAGCTCTGACAATTTCTGGAGAAATCAAGATAAATACAGAGTCAAAATTCCAAGCACATTGCTTGAAAATTCTACAGAACTTTCCTTAAAATTTTTTATCGAGTTTTTTTTACAATTTTTAGTGCCAGATTTTGTGTAATTTTTTCCAGTGTAAGCGTATATTAGAAATTTTACGTGTCTTAAGAAGCGTTAAATTACTCCGAATGTACACAATGATTTAATGTTTCGAATTCAACCAAGGTTTCCAGGTATTTGATCCTCTCATAAAAATGGTCCATTCCAGCTCAAATTTTTTACCTTCTCTCTAAATCTGAATCAATCAAAATTTTCACTGATTTCATTCAGTCACCCATTTCTGGCTAATTAATCAGTGAATTTTGACTAAATTTCAGTTAAATTGACTGAAATTCAGTCAAAATTCACTGATGAATTAGCTAGAAATGGGTGACTGAATGAAATTAGTGAAAATTTTGACTGATTCAGAGTTAGAGAGTTGATGTTTCTTTTAAAATACACCATTTTGCAGAAATATATAGTAAACTCAGGATTAATTCCAATGAAATCCAATGAAATCTGTATTCTCAGAATCTGCATAAATGAAAAATGACTAACAAACAGTTAAATTTGACTGCTCTCTAAATCTGAATCAGTTAAAAATGACTGAATCAGAAACAAAAAGTCGGTCACTAATTCATTCAGTGAAAATTTAACTAAAATTTCATCCGGAATTCACTAATTTTTCAGTCAAACCTCACTTTAAGATTATGTTTCCGACTAAAAAATCAGTTAATTTTTCGTGCATTGAACTTTCAGTAACTTGTTTGACTGAAAATCAGTGAATTTTTAACTGAATATCAGTTAATTTTCACTAATTGCTAAAGCAAGAAGTTAGCCATGGTTTAACTGATAATCAATTGAATTTAAGTGATTCAGATTTAGAGAGTGATAATCAGTGAAATCCGTGGCAGATTTCTTACTTTAGGTCCGTGAAAATTAACTAATTTTCAGTTAAAATTGACTAAAAATTCATTAGAAATTCTCTGATTTGCAGCAAAAAAAGCTATTTTTTTAGTCAGAAACATAACATCAAAATGTACCTCAAGTTTTAAACGTTTAAATTAGAGGTGTGCAATTTGTCAAATCGAATTTTCAATGCAAATTAGTACCTCTTTGGTCAATATAAGCTTATATTCTAATTTAAGCTTCTGAGCTCTCTTCGAATGTAGAATTTCTCGAAACCGAAATCATTCAGTTGGTTTTGAAATTCAATCCATTTGAAATAATGATAGAATTTCTAAAATTCGATTAGATCGAAAATTCGGTCTGATCGAGTTTTAGAAACTCAATCGATATTTCAGATAGGTAGATTTAATTTCAAAACCAACTGAATGATTTCAGTTTCGATAAATCCTAAATTCGATGTGATTTATGTTACTTAGATTTTTTCTTGAATTAAACTCAATTTCCAAAAATTCAATGTTCTAAGCATGGCCAAGAAGGCAACAATTTGCATAGAAAGTTCGATATAACTGCACGCCTCTAGTTTAAATGAACGAAATATTGTTTCTTCTCTGAAATTTCTCTTCAAATATAGTTTCAACTATAAATAAAAATAGTTATTTTAAGAATTTTTGTAAACTACATTATTTTGTTTGGAAATAAATTAATATTTTAAAACGATTGTACATTTAAAAACCAATTCTCTAAATCGTAATCAGTTAAATTTAACGCATTGACAGTTAAATCATGGCTGACTTCTTGCTTTAGACATCAGTTAAAATGAACTGATATTCAGTTAAAAATGCACTGATTTTCAGTTCAAAAAGTTACTAAAATTTCTGTGAATCAAAAATTAACTGATTTTGCAGTCAGGAAAGCGAGATTTAACTGAAAAATTAGTGAATTTTGACTAAAATTTTATATAAATTTTCACTGAATGAATCAGTGACTGACTTCTTGCTTCTGAATCACTCATTTTCAACTGATTCAGATTTAGAGAGAATAAAATAAAAATTTCGTCGACTTAAACTTTTAAAACCTCAAGCTAATACAACAAAGCGAAATTTGACTTAAAAACCAGTGAATGTTGACTAAAATCCAGTTAAATGTTAACTAAACGTATCAGAGACTGACTTTTTATTTATGAATCAGTTCGTTTTACCTGATTTTACACTAACATTACATAAAAGGGTTCCAATGATCTAGATGGCGACAGGGTGTGAACTTCGCATTTCAGATGAAAATGAGATAAGTACACCATGATGAATCTCTTTCAGAAAAAAGAAAAAGGGAGAAAAAGTAAAGGGTAAGAAGAAACAAATAGAGTAAAGTGACAAATGAGAAAAAGCGGGAAATACAGACAAAAAAAGAAATTAAGAATGAAAGAAAATTGAAAATGAAAAATATGGAAAAAGAGGAGAAAAGAGAAGACAAGGGATGAGAAAGAGAGGAAGAAACGACGCAATTTGAAGGGTGAACCGGAAATGGAAAGACTGAGAGGAGGATATTCGGGATAGAGACCGAAAGAGCAGGACGAGAGGCCAATGGTGGGGGTGGCAAGAGCGGAAGAGAGAGAAAGGGAATGAGACAGAATGAGAGGGTTGGAGATGTTGAGATGGGTGAAGGGGGAGGGAGGGGTAGCACCAGGAGGCCGAGGCTGCGGCGTAGCCTCAGTGCCGGCGCAGTGGCCGGGCCATCGTGTCCTGCGCTCAGGTCTCGTGGAAAATCTAGACTGGTTCCTCTCCTCTCTTTCAGATTTTTTTGGATTTTCCTCTCCTTGAAATTTAAATCTTTTTTAAAAAAATTTAAAATCAGGTGGATCTTTTACAATCTGCATGGTCGTGTATTGTTCGTGGTGATCGACAGTTTTCCTGGGCTCTGCTCTGTGCGGGTGAACGAATCATCTCGCGAGTATAGAGGTGGTTGAAGGGGGTGTGTGAGTTCGAGACCGCATTGGTTTTTCCAAAACGATATTGAGGATTTATTTCAGACTCAGTGAGGAAAAAGGAGAATAGGTGGTGGAGGAAAAAAGAAGCAGGACGAAGCACGCGAGGTGGGAGTCATGCCGCCCGGGCCAACCTCTCTTCGAGCTTGCAGGATGGTCCTCGTGATCACTTTACACTTCCGATGCCGGAATCCAACGCTTTGCCTTTCTTAAGGTAAGAAGCTGGGGCAGATGAAATTGTTTGGTATAGGAAGATTAAAGAATGTTGGTAGAGATTGTATTTATTGTGGTTTCTCACGAAGGTCCAGAAAAACAAGAGAGGCAAAGGGGAGATTTTAATAGTTGTGTTTCAATCAACACACTGTAAAAAATTATATTAGTCCTCTTTTTTATAAGTATTAATTTAGAGTAGAGCTGTATTATTTTCAATTGAGATAATTTTATCTTGTTAATTTCAAATCAAAAGTGAAAACTTCTTTTAAAAGTGAAGTGTGATTAAAACAGATGCGGGATTATTTTTTAGGCTAGCTTTTAAACAGGACTTTTCTTACAGTACAGGAGTTAAATCAGTCTTGAATTTATGAACTGTGAAAGGTAGTTTGGAATAATCAGTTTTAACATTTTTTTGAACAATCGATGCATTAATATACAACTATATAATAAATCCGAATATTGAACGATAATTGACTCTTTGGAGCAATGTATCAAGGTACTGAGTGGGAGGTTTCAATAGCTGTGTTTCAATCAACACACTGTAAAAAATTATATACGTCCTCTTTTTTATAAGTATTAATTTAGAGTAGAGCTGTATTATTTTCAATTGAGATAATTTTATCTTGTTAATTTCAAATCAAAAGTGAAAACTTCTTTTAAAAGTGAAGTGTGATTAAAACAGATGCGGGATTATTTTTTAGGCTAGCTTTTAAACAGGACTTTTCTTACAGTACAGGAGTTAAACCAGTCTTGAATTTATGAACTGTGAAAAGTAGTTTGGAACAATCGTTATTTTGCATTTAAATTTACGTCTATATGATACAGTCAGTCTGGAAGTATTTTTACTAAGAAGGCTTTAGTGCTTTATGTTCCTAAAGACGGAGAAAAATATTTGGTACAAGTTATGATTTAAATTTTAGGTAAAGGTGGATTATAGTTTTTTTTAATATAACTATTTAATTATTGAAGGATCAGTTTTAACATTTTTTTGAGCAATCAATGCAATAATATACAACTATATAATAAATCCGAGAATATTGAACGATAATTGACTCTTTGAAGCAATGTATCAAAGGACTGAGAGTTGGATGATAGGGCAATAATCGTGTTTACACGTTCCGTGTCGCTTGCTACCTTGATGTATAAACTCCCTTCATTTTTAAATATGAGAAATGATTGCGGAATTTATGAATGAAATATTAGAAAAATTGTCAATGACAGTTTCTAATGCAGAATTGCTTTTAACGTAAAAATAGTAACCCATTAATTTTTATGGTGTTAATTTCCTGGCAACCAATATCACCGGATTTTATACATATAGGAATTGAACGTCGAAGCTTTTACTACTCCTTTCAAAGAACATAAACGAAAGGAGTAATAGGGGTTGGAAATATTACTATACTCATGGAAGTAATAGGGGTTGGAAATATTACTCTACTGATGGAAGGAAATAATAATAATGCATCGGAAGTGGTTTCGTTAACTATTTGCAAGTCTTAAAATCCTTCACTGTGACCAAGACTAGCATTATCATAGTTATAATTGAATATAAATATTTGATATATTGATAATTGATATTGAATATGATGACCATGAATGAAAAAAGATATATGAAATATAAGAATATAAATATTTGCTGATATTCCTTTTTGTCACGTGTCTGAAATTTTGATCATTGAAATGAACGACATTTCTATTTGGTTTCTTTTTGAACTGAAATTGGCTCTAAAATATTAGTTTAATTATAAAGAACATAATATAGTGATAAAAAGTTTGTAATTGAGATATTCTACTAATTAATTTTTCTGTTTCAAATTAGTTTAATTATTACTTGACTTGTCTGACTAAAAATGGGTTATACTACTGATATTTAATTAATTTTATATTTATTTCTATTTTTTATTTAATAATTTATATTTTTCTCGGCTTTGAAATTATTTCGGAATCATTTTTGTTGTTTGGATTGTTTAGAAGCTCTCTTTAGAAGAATTGTCTGACAGAAACCTATTTAAATTACTGAATATCTGACCAAGAATTGGGCTACACTACTTATTTTATATATTCTCCTTTTCTGTCAACTATTACTCTGGAATTATTACCTTGTCTAGTTCATGAACTAACATTCTTAAAAGAAATCGTCTGACCAAAAATTATCACTGATTCCTTGGATTCATATTTTATCTTTTTTTTCTGCCTTGTTATTATTCTGGAATAATTTCTGTTCTATAAATGATTTTTCTGTCCAAAAAGTTGTCTAACCAAAAAGTTACTACCGTTTGTCTGATAAAAATGGGAATATTCTACTGATTCGATATTTTTTCTGATTCAATATTTTTCTGGTTTTTTTCTGATTCAATATTTTAATTATTACTTGACTCGTTATTGTACTTACAATGCAAATTGTTTTTGAATTATAGTAATTTTAGTTGTAGATTATTTTTAGGAGTCGCTTTTACCATATTTGTTACAGCAGGACTTCTGCGGTATATAAAAACTCGAAAATCGTAATACTAAGTGGAAGGTTTCAACAAGTCTTTAGAATTAGAATTTAGAATGTGGTATTATGTTCGTCAGAGTGCAAAGCAAGCAAACTGAAGCACACATGCTGGTCCCTGAAGACAACACTCCCATGAATGTCGTCTTTTTCTCTCCACCCGGTCACAGTGCAAATTGTCGATATGCAAAGTGAGCCAAAAGGATTTTGTGCTCTGGCTTGAATCCTTTAGTATAGATATGGGTACAAGAAACTGAAACATGGGTTTTTTCAGTACGTAAACAAACGACGATGTTCATAGAAAAGCAAATCTAATTAGAAGTTTGGTTCTTATTTCAAAATATGTTTTTGATAAAAGAAATAACCATATTTTTATCTGGAGTTATGGATCTAAAGAAAATGAGAGGAAAATTGATATAGGAAATTGTGAAAAACCTGATCGATGGTTTCATAGAATATTAATTTCGTCTAGAAGCAGAAGATACAGCAGAACGAGAAGATAGATCGTTTTCAGATGAAAAGGGAATTCATTTTGGACATGAACCAGAAGATATGCTGTGTCTCACTTTTTACAATTCTCGTTTTCCGAAAATTTGCCTCCTGTCAAAAAAGACACTCGCTAATCGAAAAATGGCAACACCTCCGCCGCTATTTCCGTTCCCATAACCCAGATCTCATTTGTTGGGGGACACCTACTGCAGTTCCATTCATCATCATAACCTGGAATTGAAACAGTCCTTCATTGTTATTTCCCTGAAAATTCTCCCTAGGATTCGCATCCCTACAACTGAAAGTTTATATGGTCTATTGTGTGCAACTCGCTTTTGGATTTTTCTAGCAACTGCTCTAGTTTTCAGAATGAGATTAAGTTCAAGAACAAAAATTCAATAAAATTTGAAGAGTTCTCAGTTGCTTCAAATTTATTAGTGAAATTGGAAGCATTTAAAAAGGTAATGGTATTTTGCAAAACTTGATTCTTGGAACTGAATTATGAGATTTTCCTAAGGAAAATGAAAATGGCCACAAGGATCGAAGGTAAAGAGCCATGTCGCTGACAAGACTGCCATAGCTTATGCATAAATTCTGTCGTAATCTCATGGGTTCAATTTGGGAGTCGGTCGTTCATTCAACGCGTTCGTCTACTGTTCTAGATTGTTAAAGCGGATCTATAATTACATTCAGAATGTGGAAACGCGTCCTGCAGTGAGAATAATCACTAAGCTCTTCAAAATCGATTTCTCTCCTAATTATGTACATTACTCGAAGTACTTTTGACATAACTGAACGTCGAACATTGTAGAGTGTACTCTAAACCAAATTGATGATTAAGTGGGTAAACAAGTACATTTCACGATATTTGCAACGATGCCAACGAGAAAAACATCCAAAAATGGAAACGGAGTTCTTAAAATAGATTTATAACTTTTCTTTTCAGAATTTATAGCTGTTGCTTTACATTTTTATTTTTTAACTAAATATACCTATACTAAAATATCACGAGTGTTTACTGAAATAACTTCTGTTCTATCAAAACTTGCAATAATTTGTTTTGATGCTAAATTTCTTCCCTCATTTATTAATCAAAAGTAAAATTTTATGCATATTTCTATCATCTAAAAAAATACCTTTTCATTGCTGATGAGAAAATAAACTTTTTCTTTGCTGAAATATAGAGGTAACTTTTTTTCGGGTAATATGTCAATTATAGTCTATTACGGCTTCTGGCTCGTTTTTCATTTGCTAACTCGTTTGATGGATTGAAGCGCAGTTTTCGAAAACTGCTTTGTCTGCAATAGTTGAATTCGCATTGTAACGTTGCGGCAGCAATTTTCTGCGTACTCGCTTTCCAAAGTCTATTAAGTTGACGAGCTTTCCTGACAATCGGTATTTTTCTTCTTGTTTTATAAATTGGAACCTTATTCACCTATAAATCTGAAATTTTTCACGTTAGTATCTAAGAGATTTCTAATCTAATTTGAAAACAGTCAAGTCAGTTGATATATTATTTTTATTTTTTATGGTAATTTAATTTAAATTCTAATAAAAATACACTTTAAACCTGCAGCCAAACGTTGTTTTTAAAGAGAATAAAACTGGAGAGACTAAATTGACTGCTTCAGTAGTTTTCTGACATTCTTAACTTTTCTTTCAAAGATCACATTTGTTTTGGAGTCTGCAGGTTAGTAACAATTTAATACAATACTTCGCATTAAACTACTCTCAATAAGGAAACTTTCAGAAAACAAACTGAAAGTGTTTTCGAAAGGAGTAATAAGATTAATACCTCAAAGTTTGTCGCGACCGAGCAAAAGAGTTTTAAAAGGAAGTTTCGAAACTTGGATTACCTTTCATTAAGAAAAATTACAAGAACAAGACTAATTAAGTTTTCTTCTTGATACCAACAGATGTCAAGTCGCTTGATTATATTACTCGATTAAAAGAAGCCAAATTCTTTAATAAATAAATTCTTTTCATTCAAGTGAATAAGTAATTTTCATTTGAAATTTAAAAAAGCATAAAACTGAAAAAGCATTTTGATAAATGAATTTTTTTTGTTATACATTAATTGCGATGGAAGAAAGGCCAATTTTACTTTAATTAATTACATCGATATTTCTAAATAACCTCAAATAGAACAGATGATTGTAATATCAGGATATAGAGTAATCAATGTCGAATATTTAAACGATTAAGCTTTCTCGTTGTTCCCAGGCAGAGTTTTATCCACTTATCAGATTTGAAATCAGCATTGTAAACGAACTAAAAGAAAATTGCCAATTCACAAGAATAGAAAAAATAAAAGTGGAAAATCTGGTTTTTCTTTAAAAATTAAAACTTTTAAGTACAACTTTTAATTAATAATTGCGTTCGATTCTTTCAACCTTTAAAGTTTTAAGTGCCATCAACTCTTGTTCATAATCCTGCAATGCCATTACACTAATTAAATTAATTTTAAATATCAAATTATTCCTAATGAAGCTGCAAATCGAGAATCGTTATAAATGCATCATATTAATTAACAGGCTTTGAATAATGTCAAATTTCCCTGAAGACATTTATTATAATTAATTAGTAAAATATTGTAACTGAAATAATTATATAATGTTGTATTTGCATCCCTAGGATTGACAGTGATTTCTCGAAGTAGAGCAAACTTTTTGAAACTGATTCTCAAGAAATATATCTCAACTATTCAAATAAATGCGATAACGTCATTTCCTTCTCCCTTGGCGAAGAGACGAGACATAGGCAAAGAGATTGTCAAGAATAAAGACTAAACGGGGTAAAACAGGAAGTAGCAGGAAGGGAAAGGAGTGGGTAACCTTTCTCGTTTCACTAAGTCTGCTTGCAAACGATAACGAACTTGAAACTTGTTTTCTCCCACCAGGCGAAATTTGTTGAACGAGTTGTATCGTCTTGTTCTGCTATCGGTGTTATTATTTCAAGAATGGTTCACTAGTCAACAGAAAGATGCGACAATGATACAGAAACTATATAGGCTCACGTTCACATTGTTCAACTTCCAAGTGGCTACTAGCTGGCCGAGAACCAGCTCCTATCTTACTTCCGGTCTTGCAGGAAATTACTTTCATGAGAGTATTCTCGCCCAATTCCTCGATCTTATTTCAACAATGGCGTCTCCGATCGTTTTCTATCAAAATAATCCCTCAAAGCCTCAATTTCTTTAACCTCAAGAGTGAAAATCAAAAGAGTTTAAAAGGTTCCCTTAAAAATAATGACGTTTTAAAATTGAACTATTTTCAAAAAGTCAAAAAGTTTATTGTTGGACGAGAAAATTAATTTGCTCGGATTTAAAATGGTGTTTCTTAAAACTAGATTGATAAAAATTAAGTACGTATTTTGGTTTCAAAATGGAGAAGAATTCAAGTTGTTTTTTCTTCTAGCAAATGGAAAAACGAGTAAAATCTATTGAGAAGGTAAAGCAGATAATTCAAGTAATTCTGGATTCCTTTCTGTTTCCACATACCCTTTCATGATTTACCAAAAGGATGAGTTTGCTTTGTAAACCTCTTTTCTCTCCCTTTCATTATGTACTATCATCAACCAATCTCTAAAACTTCCTTCCGTTTTATCTCTTTCGTTCCTTAGTTCAGTAGCTCTCTATAATTAAAGTTTCAGAGAACTCTACGAGTTTAGTACTTTCATTCCCTTTTAATCATTCCACCGCCTTAGTCAAATATGTTAAAAGGATTAAAAAATTTAGATTATATTCTTCCAAATATAAAAGTTCGTGTTTTATTGAAATTCATATACGATGAAAGAATTTGAAATAAAGATATCATATTACAATAATATTATCATTGATATTAAGTAAATCAAATTAGAAGTAAATCAAAAATTTTCCTATGAATTAATGTGCTTGTTTAATGAAGCAAGCAGCGAGAAAAAATAAAATCTAAGCCTCTAATAGTCAGTTTACTCTGGTCTAACACGATCTTGTCAATTTTTGAAAAGAGTATGCATTACACCTGTTGCGCCTAGTGAATTTCGCAATGCGGGTTTTGAAATATGTTAAGAAAATAAAAAATACTCTTGAGTCAATGACATTTTTTTAACTCCCTGGAAATTTTCATTTATTTCCTGTTATTTCTCCTTTCTATTTCTTCAGATTGATTTGCTCCACTTTTTCCTTTATTGAAAAGTTATTGGAATCTTTTTTTCTGATTTTTTCATTCTCATCACTATGAGGATGTATTTTAAAACCCAGATATGTCGAGAAGTACTTAACGAGATATGAATATTAACGAGAAACGTGCATTTTTGAAAAATGTATATTAATGTTCAACATTTAAATATAATGTACATATCTTTTTACTGATGAAGTAGTTTTTTTGAAGTTAAAATTTTTGTTTAATTTTTTATAAAAATTTGATGAGTGGAATAGATCTGTAATGCAGTATAGTCAGTTGTATCTACGTTCTCAGAACTGGAGAGAAAACTAAAGTACGAAAATCAGAAAACTGGAGGAAGAGTTCGAGTTGGCTCAGTCGGGATCGATAGTTCCGCTGCATAAGTTGCAATGAACGACAAAACCACACGTGTCATCCAGATGCAGTTTACAAAGAATTCAATTTTCGATGAGCCCCTCTCTCTCCTTACAAGAATTCCTCGCTTGCTAATGTTCACAATCAATAAGATGTCTTCCGTCCGTGAGTCAAACGCTGCTCCTCGAGAGCTTTTGTATACTGTCAAGAAAACCAATACCAATATAAGATATTGGATTTTATTTTATACAGACGGTTGAATCTTGCATCAAATATTACGAGTATGGAAATTTGAGAAATACAAAATCTTATCTAATTTAGTAGTCAGTGAAAAATATATTAACCAGACCATTTCTACATTCATGGCCTGATGAATAAGATAATTAATTCAATACATCTTGCATGTCTTTTTTATAATTTGCAACTAAAGAAGAAATAAAACACCATACTTTTGCATGCGAGAAAATTGGCAACTTAAGAGTATACTTTTTAAAATCTGTGAAAACGGCTTGGCAATTTCGTTAAGAGGTTCGTGCCTCACCTCACTGCACTTATATGTATGCTTCCAATAATTGCACGCAATTCTTCTTTGAAGAAATTACGTGGCGAAAAACATGTTATTAAGTTAGTGTCTTTTCAATCTACATAAGCCGATTCTTTGTATGATGTTAAAATGAAAATTTAAAACTAAAAATGCTGAGTAAGTCAATGTTAAAGAAAATATGAAAATTGAAGAATTGATTTGATTTTATTTTAATTGCAGCGATTATTCTACAAAGGCATTCAATTAATGGAAACTCATCGGACTTTTTGCTAAATGAATCTTGCCACTGGGACTGCTCAACTCGGCAGAAGTTGGCACGACGGATTAAAAGGTTAGGTCGTTTGTCAAACCGACATACGATGCCGGGTGCAATTTAATCTTTCGATAAATGGCCGTGCCAACGAACCATGGTGCGTGCAATAAATTTACTGCATTGGTTGCTGGTTCTGTAAACTCGGATTCACTGCATTCAACACCAACTGTACAGAGGATCACGCATCAAAATTTAATTTTATTTTTGACGTCAGCACCGGTCACTGTTGTGAAAATTGGTCCGGAAAACCACTCCACCGAAGTATTAATTGGGAATTATTCAAAATAAATACAAAAAAGTTCGTCATTCAATTTTACGATTGCTAAACATTTAATTTAAAAGATAAAAAAGAATAGAAATAATTGCATCGTCTATACTTTCTAAAACTGGCTGATTCTAAACGATAGTTTTATGATTAACCAGAAAATGTCCCGCGATTACAAGAAATGGTAATCTCATGGGCGCATACATTGCTTTTATCGATAGTCGATATCAGTTTCCAACCAAACTAAAAGTGCTTTCCCAAGATTTCCTCGTAAGGCAGAACCATTCTCAAATTCCAGTTTTCATTATCGGTTATGGAAAATTGGAATTTTCTTTTTGCCACACCTGCAACTAGGCTACGTATGAAAATATGAACACTCGAAAAAAAGTTTAATTAAATTAACCAGAACATACCCTTACTATTTTTTTCTGATTAAAGTAACAAAAAATTCTGGTTATAATAATCATAATTCTGGTTAAAATAACCAGAATTCTGGTTACTTCAACCAGGAAAATAGTAATTCTGGTTATTTTAACCACACATTTTTTTGAGGGAAGTCTTTATCCACTATTTTATTCGTTGAAGCTTCAGAGAAATGTAAGGAGACAACAAATACAATATGAGGTTTATGGCACATAAATTTACAAGTGTTTTATCAGAAGGCCGAAAGTCTCCGAAGTTACAACTCGAAAAGATATCATAAGCGAGGCGTAATCCCAGTTTAGATGGGAAAAAGGGTCGCAGGAGAAAGAAGCTGATTTAATGTGCGAAGAAAGGGAAGTTATCCTATATTTTAACCCTTGAACGGTTTCCTAGGGTCAATCCTCTTTTTCAGAGGCGAAAGATATCGCTCCAAAAAGTAACCAGTTCTAGAAAACTTCCCCCTGGGAGGAATCTTTTTCATTTCGAGAGAAGACCTAAGTGCTGTCTTGAGGAAAACTGAGTAAATGTTTATGATATATTATTAAATAACATCTTTCACTATAAAAATGATAGTCCTTTAACTTTCGAGCTTAAATTCTTGCCACAAAAAAATACAACTAAATCAGAAGAATTTGATTGATTTTTCAAAACGTCACTTTGAAATAAAATATATCCGTGAAGATGTGAGTTATGAAATTTGAGGAAAGATGGAATTCAATCATACGAAGAGAGAATTTTATGAGAATTTAGGATCAAACTTTTTATATTTCACCTTTGCCCACAACGCGTACATTTTTCGTAAGCTCTATTTTCTCCCAAGAAACGCCCTTTTCGCGATTTAGAAGACAGTCATGATCGTAAATAGAGAATCGTTCCCCACGAATCCGGATATAAAGCACACGAAGATGGCGAAGGCGGGTTTGCGATAAGGTCATTTTCATTTTGTGATCTCAACTTGCATAAAGTTCATAGAGTAGCAAAAATGCGGAGAGCCGCTAATGAGACCAGGACTTAATCTCCGAGAGAGGCCAGGCTCGTTGAAAGCTCATATTTTTCTGGTTAATTAGTATTTGTCCCTTCCTCGTAGCGGCGCTAAAAGAAAGAATGGTTTTAAAAAAACGCCCAGGATCAACGTCAATGACAAGGCGTCTAGGGACGTTTTTCAAAGGAATTGTAATCCCAGTGTCTTCTTTTATTGTTGGAAAGTTACCAGGATTTTAGCCTTTTATCAACGGATCCTTGAGCAAAAAAGAATTAGTGGTTGTATTTTTTTATCTATTCTGTCATGAAAAAAATACTTTAAAATTTTTTCTGTTATAAGAAATCACATTAATGTGGTGCGTAATATTTTATTCGGTTAATTGGATCTCTGGCTTGTCAAATGTTAATGATAAGCAGCTGGAGATAAAAGTCAGAAAATTCAAAGGACTTTTCTGCAAAAAAAGCCTTTGACTGTCAACGAATTGCATTTAGAAATGAAACAAGTGAAGGGAATAAAATTCCAAAGGAAAAAGTAGAATGGAGTATAAGAAGAAGAAAATCACAAAGGAATTTAATTTCTTGGTAGAGAAAAAAGAATTTGAATCAAAATTGGAATGTTATATTAAATATAATGTTTAAGAAGTATTGTTGCACGTAATACTAATAATAAATACTAATAAATTTTCTCTTTGATATAGTCAAGGAAACTTTATACTTTGTCATTTTCATTACCGCATTCTCTATTCTGCTCCGAAAAACACAGGAACACAAAAAAATTATTTTGTAATATGTGAGCTTTTCTTTATTATTTCACTAAAAATCCGTTTTGTTATTCTTTTTAGCTTTTTCTCGAGCGAGATTAAAGCGTGATTCTGAAAATTGCGGAGGAACTCCGAAACAACATAACACAAAGGTAAATACTAGTAAGTTTAAGATTTTAAGATGTAAATATATTCTCTTTTTCTATGTTCTTTCGTTTTATAAACTAGTGGAAAAATTGATCCTTCCCTCTTACAATTTTCATGAAAAAACATCGTCAAAAAAGTTAATTTTGCCAGAAGAATATTTTTCGGAAAGAACACTAGCAAAGGGATCTTTTTAAATCCATTATAAAGTAATAGCTATCTTTGAAAATAACTTTCAGAAACTAGGAATTACCGGGTAAAAAGTCCTTAACCTTTAAAGCTCAGGAAAAATTGAAAAGAAAATATTTTTAACTGTTCTCTCTTGTCAGTAAGTGTTTCAGAAAGGAATAAAAACTTTTTAAAAGTTCAGAAAAGTAAAAAAGGTCATATACTAAAAGGCACATAATAAAGAGAGTTGATAATTACATTTCAAAAACAAGAGGAAGAGAAGTGTCTTTTTTATAAAGCATCGCCTGATTAAATTCACAAAGAAATGTGCATTCTTCTTGAATGAAACGACTTCTCTAGTTTTCATTCAGTACATTAATTTTTTATTTTCCTTTGTCCTAACTAGAGTGCTTCTAACGATCTAAAAACATAATTAATAATAACTACTCAATGATTAATATTAATGATTAATTACTAACGGCTTTATTAATTATTCCCTACATTCTTTCAGTTTCGAGCTCTGAAGCAGAATTTTATTAAATATATTTCTCATTGTCAGAGAATTATTTACTAAATACACAAATCCCTCTTTAGACGGGAAAATTCTTCTAAAAGTAAAACGCTAATAACTTAGTGTGTTTTTGTTTACCGAGGCGTGGTAACTCTTAGCTGAAAGTATAATAAAAAATAAAAAATTGCTTGCATCTCTCGAGGCTTTGGAGCAAGTGATTAAAATTTCAAAAGATAAAAACCTATAATTTTAATATTCTTTTGAAGCGATGCAGAGGCAATGTCGGCTAATTTCGGAGAGGCAAAATTATCCGAAGCTGTTGGAACGAATAGAGGTCTCTGTAATCTCAGTTCTACTATCATGTTGGAAAAAGAGGGTGGGGAAAGGGATACGCGAGCCAAATTAATTTAAAACCCTCTAGAGGTGTTTTCGAGTCGACCCTCGGCCATCTCGCTTCTCAAACGCCCCCTTCGACGTGACCAAGCAACAACAAGCTTAATCCTGAAGGCCCTCTCTTTCCTCTTCTTGTTTATTTTTCTCTTTCGTTTCTCCGAGACTGATAGGTCGATACATAATATCAAGTCGGAAGTTGAGTGTTTTTTGCAGAATAATCATATTACGAGTTTACCTGTTTGTATAAAAGTTTATGTCGACTTTTGCATTAGCTTTTTCCAAAATTCTTTTTTCTTTTGTTTAATTTTTACTATTTTCAAAACTAAAATGAGTTTTCATATTATTTTCAGATGACTAATGCAATTTTCAATATAAATAAAATATAAAGAATAAGATAAAACAATGCAATGTTAATTCACAATTCTAATAAGTAAATAAAAGCGGGCTGGGGGGGAGGAAAGTTTCTTTTAAAAATACCAAGGAAGCCAACAAAATTAATAAATACACAGAAAACCGCGAGTGATAATTTTGTTGCAGCTCATTAGTCAAGATTCTCAAAATGAGAATTCTACAAATTTCAACTTCTCAGTTGTAACATGAATGTAGTTGCATTTCATACGAAACTCCCCAAGAATAAATAAATGATCTTGAGGATTTTGGAAGTCTTTTGCAGATTTTAGAGGGTTCTAAAAAATTGTGCAGAATTCTGGAGTTCAGTGTATTCTGGAGGATTCTAGAAAATTCTGGAAAAGTATAAAATACTTTTTTAATATAAAAGAATTTTGGGAAATTCTTTAAGATTTTATAAGATTATAGGAGAACCCAGAAAAAATATTCTAGAAAACCCAGAAGATTCTAGACGGTCATGGAGTTTACAAGATTTGATTATGGAAAATTCTGGAAGACATTGAAAGAGTCTGGAAGATTTAGAGTCTGTCTAGACTATTTTAGAAATTTTTAAAAAATTGAGAAAAGTTTTGAAGTTTTTACTCTCTAAATCTGAAGTAGTCAAATTTCACTAATTTATCAGTGATTCAATTCTAGCTATGACAATTAGTAGAATTATACTAACAATCAATGGAAAATTACTTTAATTTCAGTAGATTTCTACTGATTTACTAGTATGAACGATAACTGAAATTTCAATAAGTATCACTGAAACTTCAGTTATCGTTTATACTGGTAAATCAGTAGAAATTTACTGAAATTTCAGTAATTTTCCACTGGTTGTCAGAAGAATTTTCTAGATTCCATAGCTAGAATTAAGTCACTGATGAATTAGTGAAATTTGACTAATTCAGATTTAGAGAGTAGAAGATTCTAGAAGACTCTGAGTCTCTAAGGTTTTAATATTGTGGCACGCGTTTTTGAATTCATAAGTTTCTATTTATTATAATTCTTCGGAAATGAATCGGAACTTTAATAAAAAAGGGGAAAAAGGGGAAAAATTCTCAGAAATGGGGATTTTAGGAGATCGTGAGAAAAATAGGGGAAAAATAAACTGACTCTGATCCCTGAAATAGGTATAGAATGGCTTTATTAATACTATTTTCAAATGAAGACATGAGAATGACAAATAGTTAAAGACCATTTTAAATTGGGCCCTATGTAATACTTAAAAAGACCCAATTCAGAGGTCAAATACAAATGGTGTTTACAAGTTGTCATTCTCATGTCTTCAAATAAAACAGTTTGTTTTATATTTTTATTATTAATTGGTAATGCAATACCTAATGTTTGTTACTTTAATAAATATCTTGTATTTTCTCATAATTTTGGCAACCTGGTTAAAATTTGAAGACCTTTAAAATGAAGTGCTTACAACAACTGTTTTCACTTCCGTTTTTTTATATCTGCTTTTTATCAAACCAATATTTTAGAGGGAGAAAATAAAGGTTTTAAGAGAAAAAGAGATATTTGTCTTTGTCGACTAGATTTGGTGATATCACTGACACGTAAAGTCATGAGAGGAATAGTCTGCGAGTCTTAAAAAGCGGAAAATGGTTAAGGCGTCATTGCGAGAAATTCGTTCAACGACCTTAAGAAAACAATCCAAGAGATCCTTTAGATCGAAGTTTTTGACGTGGTCAGAAACAAAGTTCTCTGGTAGTTGAATCAATTTGAACCTTTGAAGCGTGATCTCCCTTTCCTTCTCTCCTAAGTTTCTGACAGTTTTAAACTTTAGCCAGCTCATGGAAACATATATCCTCTTGCTTAGAAACTGTCTTACAGTTGCATGGCAACTAACGTCATCACATAATCCGAAGCTGTGAGTGAAGAAAATCTTGTTTTCGCCCAGATACACGATACCTTGAACGTTGTTGTATCAAGCAAACTAATATTAAATTATTTAATATATATTCAACCAAAATAATAATTAAATTTTACATTTCGGAAGAGCAACTTAAAAGTAGCTTGGAATCATAGAATATTTTTAGAAGTGTTAAAAACAATTCTATTGGTGTGAATATTGTTTCATAACAAGTTTCAAGTCTGTCACCATTATTAAAATCTGTTACGAAAGAATATTCATATCAATAGATTATATAATATTATACATATCAAATGATATTAACTGATTATATTTACGTAGGAGAGAAAGGAGTTTAATTGGTCAAACCGTATATTGAGGAACAGAAGCTTAATGGGATTTGAGGTTCTATTGGTCAGACTGTGGCCACGCGTTGACCTGGTGTACAAGAGCCGGTCTTACATAGGCAATTAACGAGCTTTTCTCTAAAAACCCAAGCAATTATCGTGGAGGTAATTACTGCTTTCAAATAAAGAAATTAAGGCTCCTTATTCTCAAGAATGCCTCAAAAGATACACAGTCTCTTTCAAAACAATAATTCTCGAATATTACTTATTGTATCAAGCATTATTTTCAATTTATTATATTATAAAACTCTTTTTGCAATGAGTAATAATAATTTTAATCTAGTTCCAAAGTTCCTTTAAATTCCTCACAGATTTTCTATGCCAAATATTTAACTCAAAAATTGTAAAACGTCCTATATAATTTGTATTTATATTTCCCCCTGAGTGCTAATGTGCTACAGAAACGTCCAGCCGCACAATTTAGGCGAGTATGCAAATTATAATTCTGGGGCGTGCCTCATGCATGCCATTGTTTTGTTGTTATGTTAAATGACGACACTCCCACGGTAATAATCAACTTCATAGTCAAGGTGCTCAGAAAGAAAGAAAACCTCTATCAACATGTTTTATTTTACCCACCAATTACGTCCACAAAAATACAATTCAAAAGAAATACTTATTACATCTAAAGGACATAACCGAGTTATTTTCACCGAAATTATAAAATTTACCAGCATCCGAGAAAATGGTCGTTATAAACAACAAATTGCAGGGTTATAGGACGTATATCTTGAAGATTTAAGTGGGTGGCAATTAACTCGGATCGCAGAAATTAATTGCAATGTGTACAGCATCCCTTGGCCCACATTGTGGTTATATTGTTGGAACTTTGGAAGCATCTCCATTTCCAATTCGAAATTGTCTGATAGAAGTAGACTGATTCAGTCTCTAGTTCAGAAACTAGATAGATATATATCTCAAAGGCATGAGCCACCTTTCGTCAGCAAGAGTGCAAATAGAAGGTTTGCCGAAGACAGAGTGAAAGCCTTCTTCACATCCATCACACTAGGGCTCGGGTGCTTTAATTCCCAGAGTTCCCAGCCATCCTCTGCAAAATTTCTGCAATTTCTGGCATCTTAGGTGTTCGTGAATTCACACTGTGACACTTCAGGGCACGTATACACACAGTCTATTATTCATAGAAATGGTCCCTAGCAAAAAACATGATTTCTTAAGAGCAGAATTCACAGAACGTCCGATACTCGTACGTTACTCTGTTCCGGAGGTTTTTATTCTCTATGAATACATTCATGCACTTCTCTTACTCGGAGAAATGTTTCTCGAATGTTATATTGGAATTGACTTTTATGTGGGCACACTTGTCCAAAAATTTATGAGAATTAGAGAATTTTTTTCTCGTTATATAAAAGAATAGTTAGGAAAAAGGTAATAAAAGTACAAAACCAGAACCTAATACCGAGAATCCGTATCTCAAACATTCATGGATGGACATTGGAAACATCTCAAACATTCATGGATTTTGGAATGTAGCTGCAATTCTTGACTGATTTTGGTAAAATTAAACGACAACTGATCGTGATTGAAAAAATAAGTTTCATCCTATTTGAAGTGCCGTTACTTCAAAATTGCAAGACTGTCCCTCATGTAAATAGTTTTTTTCATTAATTTTTCATCGCGATTGAAGAATTTTTATTCCTTATGGTAAAAAATTTACATGTGTACATAATTCAGTTACATAATTCATATTATTCCTACATAATTCATATTATTGTTACTGAAAGTGGTTCGTATGGCCCTAAATATTTGTGTTCAGAAACGCTCAAAAACTATCCCGGTTTAGGACAGGCAATGCCCCAAACCCATCTTAAACCGGGATTCAAGTGTATAGCAAAATTAGCCTAGTCTATCGGATCTATTTTCATGAAAATTGGATATGTTATATGCGACATGTTATATTCTCGATTTATTTTCAAGAATTTTTTAATATCTTTATTATTTTAGGAGATATTTACGATTTTATAAAAAAATGCAAAACAAATTTTGAAAAAATAATCAATATCTCTGTAAATATTGAAAAATCCTTAAAAATAAATCGATAATTTGCTGTTGTACATATACTGTCAAATTCTCATGTAAATTGGTTTAGTAGGTTTTGCTATAGAAGTGGACAAAGATTAAAAATGAAATGTTTAGTAGGTTTTGCTATAGAAGTGAACAAAGATTACAAATGAAATGTTTAGTAGGTTTTGCTATAGAAATGAACCAAGATTACAAATGAAACGTTTTCTATTTCTATAACCCGCAATAAAAGTTGTTGATGCGTATGAGTTCTAGCTTGTTTATTAATACAGTAAATAAATGCAATTAAGTATAAAAATATATGAAATCCCATAAGAAACATGGCACATGCAAAAAGTTGGCCAAGTTAAAAAAAATCGAATATTACAATTTTTAAGATAAAAATAGTTTGCCAATTGAAATATACAACTTTTTCAAATTAAAAACTAAAATAAAAATAAAAATTGTTAATGGATGATCAACAATAATTTAATTTCAATAAATATTATAAAAATAAAACATTTTTAAACCTGACGGGATTTTTAAATTATTGTTTTAAATATTAAGAATTTACATTTCTCAACAAAACCATTGTATGCAAAGAAAAAATAATTTTTGCAAAAAATGGTTCATAACTGAAATGCAAATTGATTAATTTTCTTTGCAAAAATTATTTTTTCTTTACATAAAGTGGTTTGTTGAAAAATGTAAATTCTAAAAATTATAAAAATTATAAAAAACAGAAACATCAAGTCCGAGACTTTGGTACTGTTCACAAAATTGAATTTTCGAGAAAGAACAGTTCTTGGTCGCCCGAAAAAATACATCAATTTATTAATCAATTCAACCAAGTTTGAAATATTTTAATTTTTATAATGTTTATTGAAATTAAATTATTTTTTCATCCGTTAACAGTTTTCATTTTATAATTTGTTTTTAATTTGAAAAAGTTGAATATTTCACTTGATAAACTATTTTTAACTCATGAATTGTAATGTTCGAAATTTTTTTTAATACTTGGGAAATTTTTCGCACATGCCATGTTTTTGAAAGGATTAAACACAATCTTGGGAAAAATTAAACTGGAAATTTAGAGTTATTCAAAAATATGAATTAGTCATTAACACAACGCCACAAAAAAAATTGTCGTGAGCTAGAGACTAAACAATACCTACCCTATGGTTTTCGACCCACTGATTACGAATCCAAAGGCTGTTTCATCAAATTGGCTCTAGTTTTCACATAAACTCAAAATTTTCGAATTTCGATAAAAATTTTGTTTCATTTTTAGTTGACATCATTTTTTCAATGAAAATTAAGCAAAAAGCACAACCAAACATATTTTTGTGATAAGAATTCTGGTAGAACTATTGTTTTAAATCAAAAACTAGAAAAAAATTACTAAAAATTTCGAAACAAATTCCGTCTTCGGGGAGTGTCGAATGGAACGTTTTCATAACGATTTGGACCTAAACAGGGTGTCCCAAAGTTCGCGCATACGGACCACATAGCTCGAATACTGGTGAAAAACTAAAATTATATTTTAGGGCTCAAAAATGTTGAATACTCATTATTTTTTGAGATAAAGAAGGTCAAAGTTGGCCAATAACGTTGCGTCTTTCAAAGTTAGGCAATAGTGCCTTAATTTTCGAAAAAATCCTCGACAGCAACCCAATTCACGCTGAACAGTTTTCTCGCTCACAACAGTGAACTTTGAAAACAAATTCGCAACAGCGAAACATGAAATGATTTAATAAATAATAAATCATTTCACGTTTCGTCGTTGCGAATTTGTTTTCAAAGTTCACTGTTGTGAACGAGAAAACTGTTTA